>CM053785.1:210015155-210025155 GCA_028749045.1 Cupressus sempervirens | reverse complement strand
GACATAATTTTATCATAAAATAAAATAAAAGAAGGTACAAAGGCCTGATGCTAATGTTGAGGATCTCATTCAAGAAATTGAGGAAGAATTGATGAATAAGTTTGAGGCCCTTACCCAAAAAGAGGGAAGAGAGGTTGTTGAGAAATTAGGAGTTTTATTATTACCAAATGTTAATATATCATATGTTGTGGCATTTTATTCCATAATTCAAGACATGAGATTGAAAGGGAGGAATATTAAGGAATCAGATAAACCTACAACATGGATGAATTATAGTGAGGACTTAGTTGCCTTAGCTACTTGGTTCTTCTCATCCTCTACTTCTCAAAAGAAAATTGTCGATGATATTGGAATTAGGAGAAATATAGCCCTTTAGAAAGTGGAAGATGCAAAGCTCTCTAAATCAATTGGAGATCTAAAAGAACATGTTCCTACGTGCATGATGTAGTAAAGGAAAAGGAGAAGAAGTATGAAGAGTAACAAGAGAGGTATAATCATGTTTTTTCTATCCATCAGAATCAATCAAAGCTAACCACTATTTTGCAAACCAAAGTAATTTTATTAGTACATAAGGTGGTAGATAGAATAATCTCTTCAAGGCAATTGATTATTGTTCCATTTACATGAGCAACTGTGTAACACACCACAAACAAAAAAAATAAAATAAAACTAAGCTATTAACAAACATAAAGAATCATGGAAATTTTTTTTAATCATCAAATTTCAAGATCAAGTACGAAGATTTGAATCATTCTCAAAAATATAAACCTCTACAATAAAGAATATATCATCACAATATATTTCCATAAAGATATCTATACATAAAGAGTTCAGTACAATATTGATGAACAGTGTCATTCAAAGATGCCTAGGTCCAACAAATGAAATTTTACAAGTATCCAATTCAGTTTCATGAAGTAACTTCAACAGTCTTCCTTCAAACTAGATATTCAACTTGAACACTTGAAAATAACACAAGCATACAACACAACACACATAGAGGGCTCAGTACACACTAAGTTAAAAAGCATAGTCCACTTGCATACATGTCAGAATTTAACATATATATATATATATATATATATATATATATATATATATATATATATATATATATATATATATATAACCTTAAAGAAGATATCCAACTACATAACATAGTGCAATTCTAATATTACTATGCAAGAAGTAATACCTTCTAAACAATGCAAAATTAAACTCGCACTAAGAATAACTAGTTAATGAACCATATATATACTGAGGTGTCATCACTATGGTGCTAAGATACTGTATCTGTATATGGTACGCCCTAGATATCTCATAGTGGGGTTCTCTATAATACTCGTGAAATGATGAAATAGAGACTTGCCTTGTTCTCCATACTTAACCTTACTAGTTTAAGTCATAGGTAAGGCCAATTATCTTTTATTTATAAGTAACCCTCCCAATTTCATTTTAAAATTATCACTGAATTTAATTAACTGAATAGAATAAGTCGATATTCAGCCACCTCGATATACGTTCACTATAGCTATCCTTAACATACACATCAAATAGATATTCTAAGAATGTACATGTAACTAATAACAAGTCAGTTTTCTCATGACATTACATTCTTCATCTTTTAAAACTTTCATCTTCTACTATCAATTTGAAAGTAACTTAGGTTATTATAATAACAGAAGTAAATACTACAATATTGCAATCTCATAAATATCATTAAACTGCTATATCAATTGAATGATATTTACCAGTCGCAGTACTATACTACTTATCTCTACTATCATAACAAATCAAGCTTAACCTCTGAATAGGTGAAGATAATAATATAATGAACATATGATACCCTTGTTTCATCACATCAACATATATCATAATCCGTCTCCTATCTTAAAACGACTTTCCATTTTCTCTAAGAACAAAATTACATCTTATTGCAAAACAATCTGAAAATGCTTATTAAAAACACTGTATACTAAAATCAAGTATTACTAAATCCAAGTACAATCAATGCTGAACAAAAGATAATTTACTAGGTTAATGAATATCCAAGTGTCCATTGTTGTTTTACCACTGTTTGACGGTGAGATATCACCCTGTTTTAACCACAATCAGCTTTTAAAATACAATATCTGAATCAAATTTGAAATACGACCCACAACATGTAAAATAACATATATTACAATAATGACCAAAAATTACTAAAATGCAAAATCCCAAAAATAGTAAGATGCTCACAAGCTGTTCGCATAATGACCTTGGTGATACTACAACATCTTCCTATATCTATGTTCTCAAATTAATGTCTTGTTTATTTGCAACTAATTTTCACAACAACAGTTATTCATAACTCTATTCTCCATCATAAATTATGAAGAAAATTTATACTATCACAGAGTTTCTATTCAGAACAAATTTTCTTTTAAAACATTTAACAAATTGTCATATCCAAAACCATTATCAACAGTTTACTAAGTTATTATTTTCAATAAATAATTCAACTATATTATTAGTTTTGACACATTTCTAGAATTAAAAAAATAAATGAGATAACCCTCGAATTACTTATCATTATCATAAAACAAGATATCTGTCATAAGAAATTCAAATTAACTATGTTCAAATTGTAAATCGACAATGATTCATGAAGAAATTTCATACATTTCGTTACCCATAAAATGTTATGCAAGTTAACATGACAGTTTTAACATTTCTATGGTTTCACGCAAACCATTTGACAAAATGTCTCTGCCCTCAACAGCAAACACGAGCATGTATAAAACGTTCTCAAGTCTGAGGTCGAGCCTCTCAAAATTTGTTATATATTACCATGCAAGCTAGAGGTATAGGTTCTCACAAGCCCATACTAATGAAAGCACAAACTTGCTCGTTGTTACACAACAGCCAACATGCTCAATGCCGCAACCATATGTTTCTCCCAAAACTCAACTTGGTGGGAAACATATGTTTGGGCAAAGCTTTGTAATCATAAATAAAACAACTTCCAAACATATCTCTCCACAACTTCCACATTCAAAGGTGAACACATGCAGAACTTTGCATAGCACGCAATGAACATACTCATCTTTGAATGTAAAATTTCACAATATCCAAATCTGATAACTTTTACATTTTGCAAATGAAAGAAACATGGCATTCACAAATAGAGTGAAAGAGTAGGGGAAGAAATTTCCCCCTACCTGAACAATTGAAGATGGAAGATTGTTCCACAAACCAACTTGATGCCAAAACACCAAAAATAGAATCCAACACCAGTGAGCAAAACTCCACAATGTTGACTCACACAATTAGCAGAGGACTTCACAATAGAGTGAAACAAAAACTCCATAAACCACAACAGCCAAACTCTGAGAAATAACTCCATCGAATTAAACCAAATATGCACGTTAACCTTCCAACCAATTCCCATTAAAATGTCGATATCTCAGCATGAAACCACATATGTAAAATCAACAGAGCAATGTGGCTCAAAAATTGGCCCGTAACCAGCAAAAACTCGACTCTCATCAAGGTATGGATGATTGTAACTTCAGTGCCATAAGTTCGGCAGTTCCAAGTCCACTGCCATAAAAATGGCTCCAAACAAAATAACAATGTTACCCTCCTTCATAGCAACCGATACCCATTTAGGGTTACATCATTTCTAATTGCATATGAGGTGATTTTAACTCTCTTTTTAAAACAAATACAAATGTATGCCAAGCTCCACTAAGGTGTTGAACCTTAATCATAAGACAATACATATATAAATATATTTATATAAATGCAAACCAGGGTTCCTTCAATTACAATCCAACATGAGTCAAGAAACAAAACCATCTTAAGGGTTAACACAATCTAAATATTAAATCCCTATATAGTTACATGTATGAAAGTACAATAAAAGATTTTGATTAAATACAACATATAACCATTTATAAATATCTGCAACATCACGTCAACATACAGCATGAAACAGAATGTAGTAAACAAAGAATCAAAAACTTAATAACTAATCATTAATCTATCAACTTGAACTTAATGATATGCCAAATGCAATTTATAAAATCCTAAATCACATTTACTGCTAAAACATAGTTCTTCACAGAAAATATGTTCAGCATTAGTCTCATTATTCAACAACAGTATTATAACCAAGTTCTACAGAAATTCGATCATAACATCAGAAAGAAATCTTAAGACAACAAAGTCCTAATTGGTAGAAAAACCTAGAGTAGTGGTCAGGCATGACAAACTACCATAGTGCCACTCCAAAAAAATTCCACCCAAGGAAGGAAAAGATGTTATTACTTTGATTGAAGAGGTGGTTGACCTACAGTTAAAATGGAAAATGACAAAAGCAATTTTGGTTTTGATAAGGAGATCATTGTTTGAACCATAGTAATGTACTTGCATGAGAAAATTAACTCCATAATTTTTAGACTTCACCAAGTGCATGAGCTATTATATTTGGCCATCAAAAAATTGGAGGATGATAGATCTTTGGTAAAACCAACATACTAGAAGTGGATTGACAAAATTGAGAAGATGAAGCAAATTGAACTATGTTTGAGAGTGGGCCCTAATGCTCCTTTGGATGTCATTCCCATAGCTAAAATTGTAAAATCACTCAAGAACTTTTCAGTTTTACTTGATTATATGAAAATAAGACGATGAGGCAAAAAGACAATTTAGAGTTTTCAAGACACATTAGTGCCACAAATTTTGAAAAAGGACAAACTCGTGAAGGAGTCACTAAATGGAGAAATGAGGCTATTGCCAAGGTAAGTGACATGATTAAACCCATAGCCCAAGTTATGAAAATGGTATTTTTTCAAGACTGTATTTCAAAATTGGTAAATTCCTAGGTATTTATGTAAACTTTGAGAAATAATTCATAGAAGTCACAATAAAATACAACCCATATAGATTGGTGGCAGATTAGATCCTCAAGCATAAATGGTCAACAAATGATGAGTTTGAAGAATGGGTAAAGTAATAAATTCTAGCTAATGATTCTAATAATGAGGGCCTATCAGAACAATAATGATTTGAAGAGATATTCCCTTTTGATGTTGACATGGATTTTAGAGGAGAAAGCAAAGAGTTATTCGAGCCAAGGAGTGTCACATTAGCCTAGTGAAGGATTAACTACATGTGTTCTTCTTAAGTGAGCCACATGTTCTTTTGTAATTGGAATATTTTGGTGAATAAGGAGTTGACATGGTCTCTTTCGTCAAAGTCTGGAGCTTTTTGTAACTCACATCTATAAATGAGTTCCCAATACTTGAAGAAGGGTCCAAAATTTTAATTTGAAAAGATACTTTTGATTTAGACTCGGTCCATATCTTTCTATGTTATCTGAGTATGCTCCTATTTATAAATGAAAAAAAAAAAAATACAAATATTCTAAATCTTTTTAGATTTTTGAGTTATAGATCTAATATTGATGTATAATTTTCAAGTGAGATTAATACAATTAGAGAAATCAATGGAGTTATACAATATAGATCTTGTCTCTCTATTATTTTGTTCTTTGATATTATCGATTCAATGTTAAGTATATATGAATTCCAGTCATAATTGATTTTGAATTATATCTCATCTCAAGATTTTTTGATAATCTAATCACTGAGTTTTACAAAGAGATTATGATAAGTATAGGATGTTGATAGTATAGTGATTATCCTTACAAAGTAGGGAAATATATCATAAATTATAGTGTTGAATTTATACATTAGAGCCCAGACGGATAAAGCATTGATCATTTTTTTATTCTCAACATATATATAGGTTTGCATAAAAGTAAAAACTTTAAACAAAATCTTTTACATTTTATGTTATATTGTAGATATGTAAGAATTAGCCTACACTTGACTTAGAGAGCTTTGCGATATGAAGGGTTAGCTATCTTGTAGTCCTTTTGTTGTTTTTAAGTTAGAAGAATTTAAGGCTATTATCTATTTTGATTGGGATTAATATTTAATATTGTTACAAACTGAGTGATGATTAACCCCAAAGTATACTTGCCTGAATCCTATAGAATTCAAAGGGAAGAAGACTGTACTATCTTACCAGTTGGTCCTATTGGTTTGATTGGGGATACCTATCATGGTTTTAAGCTAACTCCTAGGTATTTTCCACATTGCAAGAGGTAATTATAATCCTATCACATCAAGAGCAAAAAAAATGGTGACTTTATTGGGGACACTATATGGGTATTATATAGAATTCTAATACAAGTGTGTAAGATCAATGTCCTTTCACTATGATAGAGTTGTGTTTCTCTATTGTATGTTGTATCTATCAAGTTGATACCTTTAGAAATATTCCTTTGTAAGTGAGGATTATTTTATTGCATAAGTGGGATAGTGAAGGTAGTTACATTTTTAACACCTGTAGTGGTTGTTCTAGCATTTTGTATATTCTCAATGTTTGTCATTAGATAAGTTATATTTTCATTAGTTTGTGGTGACTCAATCAAGGTTTCATAACTAGTGATTGATTTATGTTATAATAAAATGGATGACAAAAGAAAAATTCAAGGGCTTACACAAAGGAACACCCTAAGGTCATACTGCACATGGAGCTACCACAAGCTGGTAGAAGGAATTGGCTTAGGAAAAAGAGAGAGTCTAGCCACATCTAGAAACCTAGGAATAATATTGAAAGTAACCCTTGATATCAACCTATAGAAGAAAGAGATTTCTCATCTTTAAGCTCTAAATCTAAGAATACTAGGCTTTTGGGTGAGCTTTTCACAACTCCTTTTCAAGATGAAGAAACCTACCAGAACAAAGTAATTTCATCCACTAAATATTTTGTTTTTAGATAAAGTGGTTCTAAAGGAATAGATTAGCATGGGAGATCTTAGAGTACACAACCTATTAGATCTCATCCAGAGCATATCCCCTTTACTAAGAGAAATCTTATTGATATTAGTAATCTTACAGAATCATAGGCTACTATTGTTGATCTTGATAATTTGTTGGCTAAAGTGGAAGCTCTCAAAATGAAATTTGTGGAGGAAGATTCCAAACACACATGTTTAGAAAAGAAAAAATAAAAGATAACAATGAATTCTCTCATAGAGAGATATAACTTTATTAGAAGGGTGGTCATGTTGAATGAGCAAAACAAAAAGCTAGAAGAGAAATCTACATCTCTACAAACATATTTCTTTGGTGACCTGGGAACTATGAGATCTATGAATCAAAATGAGAAGCATGCCTTACAAGAGAGAGAGGGACCAATTATAACATAGATCCTTCTGTATAAGCTAGTAGAGGAAACTAGATTTCAAGCAAGTACAACAAAGCTTGCAACTAGAGTTGCAGACAAAGGCAACAAAAGGTTGTAGGTATTCAAATCAATAAACATGTTACTATATCTAAAGGCACCCTTACCATGTCTAATATTGACTTGGAACTAGAGAAATCTAGGAAAGAGTGTGAGGATCTAGCTAAAGAGATAGAGAAAGTAGAAAATGAAGCCCAAGTTGTTGAGATGAGAAAGAAGAATCAATTCTGTAAATCTTCTTTGGGCCTAACTACTGGACAAGTTGCACCTTCTCAAGGTATGTCTTTTGGTGTTGTTTATGGTCCCCTAGTAAGTAATGTTAGTACTTCACAATCTAGTCTAGCATCTTCCTCTACCACAATAGGTCAACACGCTTCTGGACAAAAAGTAAATACAAAGTTAGGAACAATAGAAAATACTACTGGCCCTAGTTCTTATAGTGCCTTAGCTTTTTAGAAGAGACCTGTATATATGGAGAGGTACAAGAAAATATCCTTTATAGGAATTCATGGTTATCATAATCCTATTTCAAATGGTTTAAGAGATAAGGTTACAAAATGTGTTGGTAATAATGTTATTAACAGTGAAGAGCATCTTAGAAACTTCATTGATATGTTGAATGATTATGAAGTAGAACATGAAGATGTAGTCATAAAGTTGTTATGAATTCTCATATTGAAAATGCAAGGGATTGGTTTAGAAGACTCCCTAATGACAACATTAGTTCATGGAATGATTTGGAGAAATGTTTTGAGGAGCGGTATGAGGACAATACTAATGTTAGCTTTGTGTTAAATGAGTTCAAAAATATTAAGAAAAACTAGAATGAGTCTACCTTTGACTTAAATGTTAGGTTTTAGAAGGGAATGTACAAGCTCCTCCAAGTTATGAAACTGCATGATGACATATATACTAAGGGATAAAGATCCTAAGATGTTAACGGATTCCTTCAAAGTTGCAATAAACATTAAAAATAATAGGAGAGCCTCAGGTGAGTTGGGGAGAAGAAGTGATCCTAAGTTTTTTAACCCCCAAGGTAATAAGAGAGATGGTGATAAGCCTAGGGGAAACAAGAATCCTGAGGAAGATAAGATGGATCATAAGTTAAATATGTTGAAGAACATGAAGCCTATAACTAGAAATGTAAATAAAGCATTTGCTAGTGAGAAATCTCAGTTTAAAAGAAACAACTTCAATAGGTAGAACAAGCTACAAAACTTTCATTATGATACTCAATAGAAGGATAAAAATCCCATCAATAATATAGCCAATGGTACTAATGAGAAGACTGCACTAGATCCCTTGTAGAGAAATATTGTAAGTATTGTAGAAGAAGTTCCTTGGTGCATAATTTATCAATCCCCTCATGCCCAAGAGTATTGTGAATTTTCCCAATCTATTATTGCCTCCCAACAATCTAAACCAAATGAAGATGCAGATGAAGAAAACCATGATGATTTATCTTGAAACTTAGTGAGTTCTTATTATGAACATGATGCTGAATTAGAGTAAGATGAAGTACAATTGGATGTGAATAACTAAAGAAGTGATAATTAGAGGTTTCATCAACATATTTTTCCTAATAGTGATGAAGACATGGATAATAGAGCATGTAATGTGATATCATATACAAGCCATATAAGCTTGATAAAATCATCAATGGAAGAGATTGACCAGATAACTGCAGATATGGTTGCTCAATTATAGAGCACTTACCATCGAAGGAATAGAACTCTCAATGCTAATCTTGGTAAACCATCTAGGATTTTCATCAAGGATGCTACTCATAAAATCTTTGATGTAAGTAAGAGAAAATATCCTTAGGTTGTGAAGGTAAAGGATGTCAAGGAAAAAATATAGTAACCTAAGAAGGGCATAGACACTCAAAGTATTGACAAGAAGAAATGTTGAAGTCAGAGTACTTGAGACAAAGACTAGCAAACAAGCTAAGAATTCCATTTTTCAACCGAAGGATGATAAGGGTATGCTTATTGAGATTCCTCCTTATACCCATGTATATATGTTATCCATGTTGTCACAAATTATTGTAAAAGTTCCCTTATAAAAAATGTTTAGAATAGATGAGCATAAGAATAAATCCCTAGCATGGTTAGGGGGTGTTAGAAAGGGTAGTAAAATTAAAAAATGGTAAGACTTTAGGAGAAAAGATACAAAACCCACTCAAAGAAAAGGAGGATAAAGGAGTAGTGTCTCAAATTCCCCCAATCTATCTTGATAATTATGCAATAGCTTATATTGAAAATATTTACCCTTTCTTCTTGAGTTTGATTATAAATGGCAAAATGGTAATGAACTGTGGGATTGACTATGGTGCCTCAAATATAGTTATGTCATTTAAGATAATGGATTCTCTTGGCCTGAAGGTAGACACTAAATAAGGGAGGTGTTGTGCTTTAGATTCTAGAGAAGTTCCAATCATAGAAACCATTAGTGTACTCCCTTACAAATTAGTATCATACCCAGAAAAAGACATGACTATAAGTGTGTTGGTAGTAGATATTCCACCTCAGTATGGTATGTTATCTAGAATATGGAGTATTTCCATGGGTGATAGTTTATAGTGTGATTTATCTTTTGGTACATTTCATAGTCATAACAGAGCTATCAAAATAGATAAGGAACCAAGGCTCACTCATATGATTGAGGAAAATGTGGATAATAATGCAACTTGTTTCTTGGA
>CM053785.1:209872655-210010155 GCA_028749045.1 Cupressus sempervirens | reverse complement strand
TTGTGCTCTAACTAGGTAGATAGGTTGGATTGGGGGGGTAGAGTGTTCCTTTTTGTTTCATATTTACTCCAAGGTGGTTGGAATTGATCATGAAGATTAGTTTTACATAAAAAATTCCTGACTCTCTTCATTCCTGAGCACCTGAATCAGCAGGGTCAGCAAGTAAACTAAACTTTGCATCCAAAATGGGCTACATGGGCCAATAACCTCCTTCCATCTTGTCATCTTGTAAGAGTCCAACGTGGTTGACCATCTCTTTTCATTACTAACTGCGCCAGCCCTCAAACTCCAACTGCGATGGTCACATTAACTACCAACGCATCTAACCATTATCGCCTCCATCAGACCCACTGGGACACATGCAACCGAGGCACTATGTCACTATGGATAACATCCTTGTAGCTTCCCATAGTGAGATAGTGCCAACTATTGATCCAGACTGATCTAACGATCGTGAAGACTCGTCGTATTACTGCGCTCCGCCCTTAAAACTTTTGGGCCCACGAACCAACTCAGCACACCTGGCATTTGACTTGGCTCAAACTAGTACCATCCTTGTAGTTTCATAACACTCGACCCCACCCTGCTACATGTCGCTGAGGCGCTATGTTGCTAATGGTGAGGAATATAGATTTTTCGATAGCGCCATAGTGCCTGCTGTGGATCTAACAAAATTTAGTGCCGAAGAAACAATAAGGAAAGGGAGGAACCACTTGGAAATACGGTGAAAAGGTGCTTTGTCACTATGGCAAAGAATCATGCAACTTCCCATAGCGAGATAGCACCAACTGTAGATATCTTTTGATCCGACGATGGGGGACTTGCGGGCTTGCAAAAATATACTTAGGAAATAAGGAATATCATAATGTTCAATCATTCAATATTTTTTATATTCCTAGGGATGTCTAAAATAACATTAAATTGGAAAGTGACCATTGGGCGGGCAGTATTTAAAATTCAAATATTTGGCAGAGGGTACAATATGTAACATTTATGGCGATTCACAGGGGATGCAAGCCAGCTATGTGTAGACTAGTGACCTCATGCATCCATTGGGCTACATAGTCAAAAAAAAGATGTGGATCTTGTGCTTACTATGAAACCCTAACCCTACCTCTAAGAGGAAAACCCTGAAACCCTTGTCTCTGTAACTAGAACCAAAGACCAAAACCTTTTTTTTGCAACCACAAAACTTCAAGAAAACTGGCTATCTCATAGAGAGATAGTTGTGCTCATGCACTTCTTGGAAAATAGGAGAGCTATAACAAAGAAACTACTCTACTTATATACATGAAACCTTCAACGTTCATCAGAAGCATGGTTTGAGATAAATCCCATTGACTGGGATAGGAAAAATTTCACCACTAGGCCTACTTAATTGGAAAGCATTGGCCTACTTGCAACTGACAATTAGATAGGGACCACTCCATAATGCATCAAACTTTGAGTGTCTTCCTAGTTTTTCCCTATTTGCATCCCAGTTTAGAACCAAATCTCCCTCTCAGAAGATTATGACCTTAGCCTTCCTATCAAAACTTTTTTTTACCTGCTACTGGTGTGTCTCTAGGGTCTGCATGGCTTCACTTCTCTTCTCTTCTAGTTCCATCAGCTCTGCCATTCTTACTGTCATGGCATAATCTTCAATCAACTTCGGCTGATGAGCTAGATCTAGGGATGGGAATTCCAATGAAATTGGAAGCCTTGCTTCTTTGCCATAAACTAACACAAATGGTGAATTCCCTATTGACTTTTTAGGCGTTATTTTGTCAGCCCATAGTGTAGTCTTCAATTTTTTATGCCAACATCTCTGGTTATCTTCTATTGTCCTTTTCATGCTTCTGATTAGGTTCCTATTTGATGACTTAGCAAGGCCATTACCCTAAGGATAGTAATTTGAGGATGTGCTCAAATAGATATTATGATCCACTACCCATGCACAAACCTAAGCTCCAACAAAAGACTTTGCATTATCTGAAATAATGGTTAAAGGGGCACAAACCTAGTCATAATTCCATCAAGGAATTCCACAACTGAAGATTTTTTGGTATCCTTCAATGCAACTGCCTCTATCAATCTAGTGAAATAATCTGTAGCAGCTAGAATCCACTTGTGACTAGAATTGGAGGAAGGATTGATAGGGCCTATGAAATCCAATCCCCACTAAGCAAAAGGTTGATCCACCTGGATAGGATGAAGGGGAAGAGCTGCAAGTCTTTGTTTGCCAGAGAAGAAGGCACATTTTTCACACTTCCTTACATACCTATGATAGTCATGGAATAAGGATGGCCAAAAGTAACCAGCCCTCATGATCTTCATTGCAGTTGTCCTTGCTAAGAAATGACCACCATTAGGACCATCATTAAGTTCTTTGATCATTCTTTCAGCTTGGTCTATATGGAGACATCTTAATAGGGCTCCATTAAAATATCTTCTAAAGAGGACACCATCAACTATGACATAAGCTATATTGTCTCCTTTTAGTTCTATCTAATCCTTGAGGGTATCCATTGCCTAATAAGAAATTCCTCAAATCATCCATCCAACTCCTTGGGTCACTATTTCTTAGCTCTTGTTGCTCTGTCAGTATCATAGCAGCTTCATCATCAGGTTCTTGAGATGATAACATCTGTTTACACAACCCCCTCCCTCTTACCAGCTTGGTAATCTGAATGCCAATATCATATTCCATCACTTTAGTAATCTAGCCAGCTCTTTTCTCACTAATATCTTTGCTCAAAAGGAAATCCTTCACATTGGCATAGGGTACTAAAAAATGAATCTTATTATGAGATAGGAGGTGTCTTAATTTCTTTAAAGCTCTGATGACTACAAGGGCTTGCTTCTCTACATAGTTGTATTTATCTTCATATTCTTTAAGCCCTTCACTAAAGAAAGCTATGGGCTACTCATCACCTTTATCATTTCTTTGAGTCAAGACAGCAAAAATGCTTGATTCACCACCTAGGGTATAAAGGATGAAATCCTTCTCAAAATTTGGATTCATGAGAGTAGGGGCTGAGGCTATGGCTATCTTGATCTCTTCAAAACTTTTCTTCCCTTCCTTGGTCCATGCAAAGACCATACCTTTCTTGAGCATAGCTATAAGAGGTTTCACCATGGTAGCAAGATTAGGGATAAATCTTCTCAAAAAAATTTTCCTACCTAAGAAACTTTGCAGCCCTTTCTTGTGTTTAGGAAGAGGAAGGGCAAGCATTGTTCTCTCTGGATCAATAGTTAAGCCATCCTTAGATACAATATGTCCTAATAATTTTTCTTGGTTAGTAGCAAAGACACACTTGCTTGGGTTAAGGGAAACTCCAAACTCTCTGCATCTTAAGAATACATGTCTTAGATGATCAAAATGATCTTCTACATCCTTTGAATACACAATGATATCATCAAGGTAAACTAACACAAACTTGTCAATCAATCTTTTGAAGGCCATCTCCATTGCCTTCTAAAATGTAGTGCTTGCATTGGTTAGCCCAAATGGCATCTTACAATAAGCATAGGTACCTAAAGTCCACACACAATCTAATTTCTCTGTTCTTCTTCCTAACAGGGACAAGGTTTGCTACCCATGATGAGTGCTTGATAGGGAAAATTATGTGGGCCTCAATCAATTTGGATAGCTCCTTTATCATTAAGGGTTCAATTTTAGGATTCACTAGTCTCTGCTTTTGTCTTATTGGTTTTCCATTATCAACTAAATCTATAGTATGCTGAAATGACCTTGGGTCAAAACCCTTTAAATCATCATATGTCCAGGCAAATATATCATTAAATTCTTGACATAGATGAATAAAACTCTCCTGCTCAATTTCAGAACATACCTTACTTGCATTCAAGGATTTTCCATCAGCAACCATGACTAGAATATGATCATCTTTATCAGCAGCTAGGTTCATGTCTTTGCTTCTTGTTTGGTCATTAGGATTGAAAACACTTTCTAAGGTAATGAGACCATTAGGCAATTTGTTATAACTGAGATGAATGATTTGGTCACCATACTGATCCTGCAGTCTTGACTAATTTCTCTCTAAAAATTCTGCCTCATTCTACAAGAAGCTCACAATTTTCTCATCAGACTCAAACACTTGCCAATGGATGTTGTTATCAGGGATGGAAGGCCTTAATACCACTCTGATTTGTTGCTTCTTCTCCTCCTCAAGATTTCTTGGCACATCATAAGATGCACCTATTGTTGCAAGTCTATCAAAACATCTATTTTCCTTTCTATGGATGCTTTGAATATTAAATGCATTGAAACCTTTAAGAAAATCCCATGCCCTATTTTTATAAGACTTGAGCAAGCCATTCTTGGTGGTATTCTGATTTCTCACTTGATTAACCACTAAATCACTGTCTCCATACACCCTTAAGGCTTGGATTCCTCTTTTTTGAGCAAGTAGGAGACCTTGAATCAAGGATTCATACTCGGCTACATTATTAGTGCAATTGAATTGGAGCCTAAAGGAGAAGTAGTACCTTACTTGTGCAGGAGAAATCAACATCACACCAACCCCTAATCCATGTTTATTCCTTGATCCATCAAATTACATACTTCCTATCCCACTTATATCTTCTTTAGTCTCCACAAGATTGGGAACTAGAGCATCTTTCTCCAATATACAATATGTATTGAGGCCTGTCTCAAGGGTTTCTAACATAGGGTCAAATTGATATGCATTAGCCCATTCATCCAAGAAAAAATTGGGTATCTCTGCTAGGGGAGTGCCGGGCTTATTCACTATGTCACTCTCATCCATCTCTAGGATAGAGCAATTCATGTTGATGGGGTTGGAGGTGTAAGATTCAGTATGATGGAGGGCCTGAGGCTCTGCTCTAATTGAAGCATTGGCTCCATATCTTGTTTTAAAAGACATATATGACGAATCGGAAGATATGTAACCACCTATTTGGGCTGTAAAGTTTCTTGATAGATAGATGGCAAAATATGGCTTGACCTCAGCAACAGAGATATCTTGGGTTACAATACAACCGGGGCATGCATGTAAGGCCATCTCTACATTCCTAAGGATCCCTATAGTCTTGATAGTACTACCATCCAACTATAATACATCCCTAAAATTGGGATCATATTTCATTCCCAAAGCATCAGCAACACACCTAGGCATCACTAAACTGCTAGCCCCTGAATTAATCATGCAATTATGGACTAGTTTTCCCCCTATAATTAGAGAAACATAGAATGGAGGAGGTCTAACTTTTTTACTTGTTTCTACCTCCCTTAATGGTTGTACTAGGCTTGTGGCACTTTCCATGTTGAGTGTCTGATCCTTTGGTTCAATTCTTTCTGATTCTTGCTGCAGCAACCTCTTTTGCATGGGTATAGTAGCAATAGCATCCCACATGGAGATATTCACATTTGTCTTCTTCATTTTCTCTACCACACTGAATGTCATAGCAAGTGTTTTGGTAGAACGTTTGGGAGTTGCGATTGTATGAGGTTGAGATGGAATAACCTGAGGATCACTCGCATCCTTTCTGCCATGATTTTTCCTTTGCTACTGAAAGGTACTTGATTTATTATTTGTTGCTTGCTCATGAGATATCACATTTGAAGTTGAGGCCTAATTGGAAGGATGGGGGAAAACATCTTCCATAGCTCTTCTTTTGCTTCTAGTGTTATGAGCAATGGAATCCTAGTTTACATTACAATGCTCCTCCATTTGATAATTCATAAAAGAGCAATCACCCTGTCTTTGCATATCTGAGGCATCTTTAAATTGGTCCCCTTTGTATGATTATTTTACTGTAGGTTCTTGGATTGTCAAAGCCATAAAAGATTCATCCTTCTGACACATACAATAGGCATAGGAGTAGTTACAAGAGGGACAAAAATCTTGATCTTGAGCCATATTGTTTTGAGGGACTATGGCCCTACTTTGGTTTACATTTGAGGTTGAAGCATGGCCACCCTGCCTAATCTGATCAAAAGAATCGTTCCAATGATTAGGATTTGGAGGCCTACCACTACTTGGAGTTTGATATTACAATTGATGAGGCTTACTACCTTAAGCTTACTATCTTTCTAAAGTCACCACCTTGTTGCTTACTTTCTACATCATAGAGGAGTTATCTTCCAGCTTCTTCCCATAATCTTGCAATCTTTTCTCTAGGTTCTTTTCTCTTTTATCCATGTTCTACATCAGAGATTGCATCATCTCTTTGATTTCATCTATACCATTTGAGGATGTGGAAGCTTGAGGGACTGGAGTAAGGGATTGTGATGTAGAAGTTGTGGGAAGGGGAGCCACTACTGGTTGATAATTTGAAACATCAGGAAAGAAGGGCATAGGAGGCCTTGGAGCTAGTTTACCTCCTTGTATTAGGATGTTCTCTAATTTTATTGCTATTTCATAAGCATTAGGCAAGGTATCTCCTCCCATAGTTTGGATTGTAGTGGCAATATCACTGTTAAAAGCTCTAAGGTAATGCAAGAAGGCATTACCAGGGGTAGGCTTCACTGAAGTAGGTATTCTATCCCATGTTTTTTGAAATCTATAATTAAAATTAGTCATACATTCATGGGGGGCTCTTTTTATAGTAGTCAACTGCTCTAAAAGTGACAAATAGTCACTATTATCCTCAAAATGTTTGCACAATCCTGCTCCTAATCCATCCCAATTTGTTATAGAACCATGAGCTAAACCTCTATACCATTATAGTGCTTTTCCTTTCAAGGATTATGCTAGGAGCCTAACTACAACATCATCCTTGGTAATACCATAGATATTGCAGACATTTGCAACCTCTTGAATATGTTCTAAGGGAGAGATAGAAGTTTCACCAGTAAACTCTAGTATACTTTTGAGGGTAGTTACTGGTATGTCATGTCTTTGGGCTAATAAGAGAGGGCTCCCACCATTAAAGGTGGAAAAAGTATGAGCTCTAAGCAACGCCATATAGATAAGTGATCTATTGATATGTATTGATGGCAGTCTAGGCTGAGATCTAACAGTAGGAGGAGTAGAGATAAATCTTGTAGGTATACTTTTTACTATTGCACTCCTAACTAGTGATAAGGATATTCTAGTCTTCCTTCTTCTAGGGTTTGAAAATGAAAGCTCTTGATACTAAAACTTACCTCTAGAAGATGCCCTCATTTCAGCTCTGGGCATGAATCACTACAACTTTGGTCTGAAACCAGATATGTATTTGAAGCTCAGAGTCACCAAGTACTTTGAAGAATGAGCCTCTTGAAGGCTTAAACATTGAAGCTAGTATTATCTCCTTGGTATTGATCTTGAAATCTTCCCTTTTGACACCAGTAGGCTTGAAATCTTCTAAAAAAGTTGTCCCACCAGGCGTGCCAAAAATTGTTGTCACTGAAGTCTGCACCCTTGTCCAAAGTTGTTACCTAAGGACAACCTCGTGAAACATGGAAACAAACTCCAAGCTGTGGGACTTGAACTATGAGGTTGAGTCTCAAGAGAAGGCCAGCTTCCTCTTACTATCAGGGCACACCTAACTATTCTTGGAGAGGAAAAGGGAGAAGGAGAGCATGAAAGCAAATCTACCTAATCTAATCTAAAGAAGTGATGCACCAAAATAGAGTGTTCAGACCAAAATCTACCATATGTGCACTATTGAACCAGAATGAAACTAAGCATATACACATTCAGACTTGCTTTAATCTAATAATCACATGCAGATCAGAAGACTAAGATGAATGACACAAGGAAAGAGAGATTCACTTATATTATCATTCATAGGCCAAAGAGATACAGTCATGCAGATCATAGAACTCTACAAAACATTAGTAAGAGGCAAAGAGTTAATGCACTTTCATACTAATGGCTAAAAGAGATAAGAGAGAAAATCATGTAGTTCAAAGGCACAGGGGAATTTACACTGAGAATCTACAAAGCAATAACAGAGAAAACAGAGAAAGGTCTGACCCTTTCAAAAAATTTAGAAGTTGCCTTTATAGCTCAGGCAAAACTGAGATGTCCTCCAACTGTAATTACTTCGCAACAACCTGCCATTAAGTCCTACAGAGAGAAATCATGAAGAAAATCTAATCTGGACACGGATCCAGATGCAATGATTTCTGATATTCTGTGTCAAATAATGCCTTGAGAGGATGGAAACGGTGCCATAACTGTGCTCTGACTAGGTAGATAGGTTGGATCGGGGGGGTAGAGTGTTCCTCTTTGTTTCGTATTTACTCTAGGGTGGTTGGAATTGATCATGAAGATCAGATTCGCATAAAAAATTCCTGACTCTCTTCATTCCGGAGCACCTAAATTAGCAAGGTTAGCAAGTCAACTAAACTCTACATCCAAAATGGGCTACATGGGCCAATAACCTCCTTCTATCTTGTCATCTTGCAAGTGTCCAATGTGGTTGACCATCTCTTTTCATTACTAACTGCGCCAACCCTCAAAATCCAACTACGACGGTCACATTAACTACTAGCGCATCTAACCATTATCACCTCCATCGAACCCATTGGGACATGTGTCACCAAGGTGCTATGTCACTATGGATAACATCCTCGTAGCTTCCCATAGCGAAATAGCACCAATCATTGATCTAGACTGATCTGACGATCATGAAGACTCGCCATATTACTGCGCTCTGCCCTTAAAACTTCTAGGCCCATGAACCAAATCAGCACACCTTGCATCCAACTTAGCCCGAACTGGTACCATCCCTATAGTTTCATAACACTTGACCCCACCTTGCTACGTGTCACTGAGGCGCTATGTTGCTAACAGCAAGGAATATAGATTTTTCGATAGCGCCATAGCGCTTGCCATGGATCTAACAAAATTTGGTGCGAGAGAAACAATAAGGAAAGGGAGGACCCACTTGACAACATGGCAAAAAGGTGCTATGTCGCTATGGCAAAGGATCATGCAACTCCCCTTAGAGAGATAGCGCTAGCCGTAGATATCTTTCGATCCGACGATGGGGGACTTGCGAGCTTGCAGAAATATACCTTGGAAATAAGGTTTAATCATTAAATTTTTTCGATATTCCTAGGGATGTTTAAAATAACATTAAATCAGGAAGTGACCGTTGGGCGGGCACTATTTAAAATTCAAATATTTGGCAGGGGGTACAATATGTAATAATGACTTAAACAATCCAAATGCAACTAGATTGTTTAAATCATATTTTATTATTGAAATTAATGAAAATTTCACCATGATACATTTGACATGATAACAATACATGGAAATCAAAATAACTTCAAATCATAGTTAAAAATATTAATAATTCATTAATATAATGAGCAATAAAAGTTAAAGATTTCAACCTTAAGCTTGGCTTGAGAGGCAATATCTTTTGTGCAATAGGTAGTTTTGGTGCATTAAGCCATCAGGTCAAATGGCCCACATAGGTACGGGTGCCATGAGGGGGGCTTAAGCTCTATAGAATATGGTCAAATTTGAAAGAAAAAATATTAGAGGGGCAATAGTCATTTTTTTATTCAATGATAATTTTCAGTCATGTAGTAATTTATTTGCCAAAATTCTACTAGTGTGTACTTACCCAACAACATGTAAATGTACTTCCTTATATCCTCCATAGTGTTATGCTAATTAAAACATTGGAGACTGACCTATCCTTTTTTTTTAGCATAAAGACATAGGCATGCTTCTTGAATATGAGGTTTGTATATTTAGAAATATATACAACCCAAGGAGAAATAATTCTAGTAACTTCCAACGCCTTTGATTTGAATCTATAGTCACAAGGGTATCAATTAGCTATCTCAAATATCTCTTCTTCTTGACTCTATTCTTATTCTTTGTTTGCAAGAGGGATTAGATAGTGTAACAGATTAATCAATAATCCATACATGCCCTAGAAAACTACATTCAATGCACCAATACATTTTATGTAGTTTCTTTACCTTGAAGCTATATGATATCACAATGAGCTAGGATCTTTTAGTAATCCTATGAAAGATACAATTTTTCTCTATAAATTTGAGAAAATATTATGAAAACATCTCCCAAGAAGGCCTTAAGATTAAAAGGCCATCAATAACTAATATGTTGGATATAAATTAACATTTTAATCTTCATAGGAGGTTAAAGATTTGCAATTACAACTCCCCCTAGGCCAATGGTTTACCTTTTAGTTGAGATTTTATATGCACCTTCTAGAGGTACAAATCCATCTCTTATCTCATTTTCTTCTTTCTTTTTTCTATATATTATCGATATCATTTGTTTTGTTACTAGTACCAACCTTTCTTTAAGCATAAGGCCTCACATTCATCCCTTTGCAAAATCTTGAAATATATCCTAACTTGTTACAGTTATAATAATTGATCCCATGCTAGAAAGCATGACCAATTCTCCTCATGTTGTTTCGGTAGCAATAGCCTTATGACCATTTTTTTAAATGTGCAAACATATACTGAAAGATTGAATATTATTGTTCTAATACCCATTCATCACTATCAACCTAGCTTTGCATTATGTAGATTTAAGCCTACACTTATTGAAACATAAAATTGAAGCTATAATTGTTTTGAATGTATTAAAATATGTCTTAGCCTAAGTGAATTCAATCTACTCCTACATTCAACAAAATTATGTCAAACCTTATTCCAAAAATAAAAATTACCATTGAAATACTGAGAATACCTAGTGGGATTAGTTTGTTTGAGATTTGGGATTAATTTTCTTGAAGATGTTATTTCTTTCTTAATATCTTCTTGGATTCATCATGATCCTTTAATTTTCCTTATTTAAATGAATTGTCTCCTCTTTCAAATCTTGGACCACCCTTATCCCTTTGTGGTTTTTGGTAATTATATCTCATCATGGGTGTTATTGTCACTTGTGAGTTTTGAGTATTTATCAACCTAATCTTTTGCATCTTCTAATTCTTTTCTCAAAGGAACAATCACTCCTTCAAGCTTAGTGTGTTCAACATATTTAGTATGAATTTTTCAATCTAGATAATCAATAATCTGCATGCCTTCTTTAACTTGTATTTTTAGATTAGTCACTTCATCTTATGCCTTTTTTTAATATCAAACTCATATTATTATTTTTGTTTCTACTTCATCCCTCAACTTATATTGTTTACATTCTTCTCTTGAAGCATTCATGTCCTCAAGAGAAGGCTTATGTTATCCTTCAAGATCCACTACATAGTCATTCTATAATTGATACCACATCCTTCTAGTTCCATTCCCCAAGATCTTGTTTTGGAATTATTATCTTGTTGGTATTTCCTTAAGACCCCTTTTATGATCAAATGAGTGATCTACCTTCACTTGTTAGATTTTTTTAATCTAGAAACCTTGCTTTGACTAGATTTTGAAAAAAATATAATGATGGGGGTGGGTAGGGGTAAATCAATGTGCAATAAGACTTAAACTATTGTTAGAAAGGACAAGGTTGTTGTTGTACCAAAAGATTGACCTGTCAATGCCCGATACAACCAATAGTCTTATAGAACTAGAATAGGTGGTTAAGCCATGTCACAAGTCTTGCGAGGGACACTGGCCCACTGCCAAACACTTGCCCCCCCAAACATCACTTGTCATGGCTTGTAGGATTCAAACCTGTGACCAAGCTCTGATACCAATTGTTAGAAAGGATAGGGTTGTCATTTCACCAAAAGATCTTCCTGTCAATGCCTGATACAACCAATAGTCTTATAGAACCACATGAGGTAGTTAAGCCATGTCACGAATCCTACGAGAGACACTAGCCCATTGCCAACAACTACATCACTTGAAAATGAAGATTTTGAAATAAAATATCTCACTACAATAATCAACTGAGGAACACCAATAGTTTTTCCTAGAACTTGTGCGCTATGAAATGAGTTCTACAATTTTTTTTGTTAAGGTTCATGATGTATTGAAGCTAGTTGCTCCTACAAAGGTAATTCTAAGAAGTATACAATGATTTTAAGAACTTTCTAGGGAGGCTCATTATCTTAGAGTAGTACACAT
The DNA here is from genome assembly GCA_028749045.1 of Cupressus sempervirens. NCBI lineage: Eukaryota > Viridiplantae > Streptophyta > Pinopsida > Cupressales > Cupressaceae > Cupressus > Cupressus sempervirens. The sequence continues at coordinate 209,998,196 of CM053785.1, read as the reverse complement.
AAGGACGATATTTAAGAACACAAACATCATTTGTAATAGATCAAGAATCTATTATATGCTAATGTTGTAGTCCCTTTGTAACACATTTATTCTTTATTTTGACTTCACACTTTTCATCTTCAACTAATACATTAAATATTTATTTCATGCACTCACATAAATTTTTTTTATCAGTAAAAGGCTGAAGCCATATAATTTAATTTTAGAAAAACATGAATTTTACATAGGTCTTTGTTCAAATGGGCACTGGTAGGCACACACACATATGCTTACTAAAATGATACACACACACACACACACACACACACACACACACACACACACACATCCTTGGAAAACAACTTCAATACACTAATTAGGTCAAACCAAATAGGAGATATAGACAAAATATGTGGTATCACTTATGTTGGCCTTAAATCAACTAACCTATGACACATAAAACAAGAGAGTATATAAAGAGATTAACTAGTGCCAAATAATCTTATTATGTTTGAACACTTATTATCTACAACGTATAGATAACCTTAATTGAGTTTGCTCAATTATACAACAGTACTTAAGGATTTGAAGAGAACAAATCCACATATCCAGTAGAATGTCTGCATGTAAGAACCTATCATAGAGGAAAAAAAGACAAGAGAAGGAAAATATGTGGCTCTAAAAATATGCAAGAATATATTATCAAACTAAAAGAATGAATGAAAATACAACAGATCAATCCTGATAAAGGAGACTGTAAAACCCTAAAAGGGAAACCCTAAGAGGTAAAGAACATTTAAGGAATAAATGTTTTATTATTAAATGGAAATGCACGTGCATAAATTAAAATCTTAAGTAGGGAGTAAAGGTAATTTAATAAATGAAATGAAATTAATCCTTTACTCTAACAACCTTAAGATGAGCAACAATTCAGCTACAAACAATGCAAAAAAAGCAAAGAAACTACAATGTTGAAATAAAAAATGGGTCCCAACAACATGGCTTGATGAGGTACCTAGTACAACCAAATCTCTAAAAAATGGAGAAATTGTTGGAATTACAATTGAGAAAGGTAAACCTTTAAGGGGGGGTGGGGGGGATTGAATCAGGAGTTTAAACTTGGACCCATAAAACTTTCACCATTCATACATCACATGCATTAACATACTAAAATAACATGTAAACTAAATGCATCTAAAACATGTAAGAAATTAAACACACACACTTGACACCAGATATGATTACCCAGAAACCTTCCAAATGAGAAGGTAAAACTGGAGTGGGGATGACACCCACAAATCTTCACTACTACAATAGTAAGGTGTAGCCAATTAAGGTTACAATGGTTTGACCATGAAACATGATCTGCCCTGTAAAAGGCCTGCCTTGTTAAAGGCTTGCAAAGACTGTTAAGTCCCACCTTGTTAGAGGATTTCAACAGCCTATTAGAAGTGTGCCTAGTTAAGGGAATTTTATTTCATTCACTTGGAATGCCACCCTGTTGAAAGATTTGGTAAATCTTGTTAGGACAACTTTGCCTAAGAGATTTAACTAAAATTACCTGTCAAAATGTCTCAACATAGATCTTGTGGTTGGCACTTGTTTGAGTGATAACATATCACCTCTATCCAATCTCTAATTAATCCTTCACAATTTGATGTGACAATGTTGTATCCTCTATCCACAATTCTTCACTTAGTTAATTTTGCAATTCATTTTCATTGCTAAGTCACCTTGAATGCTCTGCAAATTGTCTTGTTTGCTCCTCCAATTTGAAATGAGTTCTACAATTTTTTTTGTTAAGGTTCATGATGTATTGAAGCTAGTTGCTCCTACAAAGGTAATTCTAAGAAGTATACGATGATTTTAAGAACTTTCTAGGGAGGCTCATTATCTTAGAGTAGTACACATAAGGACGATATTTAAGAACATAAACATCATTTGTAATAGATCAAGAATCTATTATATGCTGATGTTGTAGTCCCTTTGTAACACATTTATTCTTTATTTTGACTTCACACTTTTCATCTTCAACTAATACATTAAATATTTATTTCATGCACTCACATAATTTTTTTTTATCAGTAAAAGGCCGAAGCCATATAATTTAATTTTAGAAAAACATGAATTTTACATAGGTCTCTGTTCAAATGGGCACTAGTAGGCACACACACATATGCTTACATACATACATACATACATACATACATACATACATACATACATACATACATACATACATACATACATATATATATATATATATATATATATATATATATATATATATATATATATATATATATATATATATATATATATATATATATATCCTTGAAAAACAACTTCAATACACTAATTAGGTCAAACCAAATAGAAGATATAGACAAAATATGTGGTATCACTTATGTTGGCCTTAAATCAACTAACCTACGACACATAAAACAAGAGAGTATGTAAAGAGATTAACTAGTCCCAAATAATCTTATATGTTTGAACACTTATTATCTACAACATATAGATAACCTTAATTGAGTTTGCTCAATTATACAACAGTACTTAAGGATTTGAAGAGAACAAATCTACATATCCAATAGAATGTTTGCATGTAAGAACCTATCATAGAGGGAAAAAAGACAAGAGAAGGAAAATATGTGGCTCTAAAAATATGCAAGAATATATTATCAAACTAAAAGAATGAATGAAAATACAACAGATCAATCCTGATAAAGGAGACTGTAAAACCCTAAAAGGGAAACCCTAAGAGGTAAAGAACATTTAAGGAATAAATGTTTTATTATTAAATGAAAATGCATGTGCATAAAGTAAAATCTTAAGTAGGGAGTAAAGGTAATTTAATAAATGAAATGAAATTAATCCTTTACTCTAACAACCTTAAGATGAGCAACAATTTAGCTACAAACAATGCAAAAAAAGCAAAGAAACTACAATGTCGAAAGAAAAAATGGGTCCCAACAACATGGCTTGATGAGGTACCTAGTACAACCAAATCTCTAAAAAATGGAGAAATTTTTGGAATTACAATTGAGAAAGGTAAACCTTTAAGGGGGGGTGGGGGGGATTGAATCAGGAGTTTAAACTTGGACCCATAAAACTTTCACCATTCATACATCACATGCATTAACATACTAAAATAACATGTAAACTAAATGCATCTAAAACATGTAAGCAATTAAACACACACACTTGACACCAGATATGATTACCCAGAAACCTTCCAAATGAGAAGGTAAAACTGGAGTGGGGATGACACCCACAAATCTTCACTACTACAACAGTAAGGTGTAGCCAATTAAGGTTACAATGGTTTGACCATGAAACATGATATGCCCTGTAAAAGGCTTGCCTTGTTAAAGGCTTGCAAAGACTGTTAAGTCCCACCTTGTTAGAGGATTTCAACAGCCTATTAGAAGTGTGCCTAGTTAAGGGAATTTTATTTCATTCACTTGGAATGCCACCTTGTTAAAGGATTTGGTAAATCTTGTTAGGACAACTTTGCCTAAGAGATTTAACTAAAATTACCTGTCAAAATGTCTCAACATAGATCTTGTGGTTGGCACTTGTTTGAGTGATAATAGATCACCTCTATCCAATCTCTAATTAATCCTTCACAATTTGATGTGACAATGTTGTATCCTCTATCCACAATTCTTCACTTAACTAATTTTGCAATTCACTTTCATTGTTAAGTCACCTTGAATCCTCTGCAAATTGTCTTGTTTACTCCTCCAATTTGATCATTCACTCCTTTACAATGCTCTCAACTCTCTTCTCTCTCTTTAAAATTTAGGGCATCCTCCTCCTTAAGAAGACAGAGGTGGTTTAGGGTTAGGTATGAATTTATGGCTGAGATTCATCCATTTTGTTGCTTAAACCTTCCCATTTTCTGATTGGTTGCATGTAATTGGATAGGGAATTTGCATGTAGATTCATCCTTATCTCTAAAGAATCAAAATCTATCCTTAAGTCAGCTAAAAAATGGTTTACATAGTTAGTTGTGCCATAAAAAACAAATATGTCCAATCTATGTTACTCAACATATGCAATTTTTGACGCTTGACGTATACTGTAATTCTGGTTTTGACTCGACACTTGAATTGCTCAGCATCTATTGTTCACTTGGCACTTGAATCACTTGGCATGGTCTATCTGCTCAACGCTTGACTGACTCGACACTCATTGCAACTTGGCATGGTCTTTTATTTACATATTATACTCGACATGCCTCACTAGATCGACATGAACTAAGTAAATGTCTTAAGTGTGTTGACACTCAATTGTCAAAACCAATATGAGATCAATAAAGATAGGGGAAACCATGTGGGAAAGACCCTACTCCAAAAAGAGATAGAAGAAGCTAAAAAATAGAAAAGAAGGAAGGAAGGACTCATCGGTGAGACCCCCCAAGGACAACTTCCTTCACCCTAAGCATAAAATGTAGCTGAAGATACCATGGGGATGAAAAAAGCTTAGTGAAGATGTGTGCAACCTACTCGGCATTGGGAATGCACTCCAAGATAAGAGAACGATCTTAAATCAAATTCCTAATGAAGTACATGTGAAGCTCAATATGTTTGGTCCTCTGATGCTCAAGTAGGTTGTGGGAAATGTGTATAGAACTTTGATTGTCACACCAAAGAAAGGTGGAACTATCAGAAGGAAATCCAAACTCTTTCATCAATTGTCAGAGCCATAAAACCTCCTGACTAGCTAGCACAACTACCCTATATTTTCCCTCCATAGATGATAATGTCTGAGCATGATGCTTCTTGCAAGACCATGTGATAGGATTAGAACCAAAGCAAAAAAATAAAGCTAGAAGTAGACCTTCGATCATCAATACCACCACCCCAATATGAGTCTTCATAACCAACAATGTGAGGATCCCCTGATAGGTAGTACCTCGTGTGTACCTCAAGATATGTTTGGAAGCTTACCAATGAATCTCATGTGGATCATGTGAGAATTTAGAGACAAGTCCAACCTCAAAGGATATATCAGGACATTTTTGCATCAGGTACAAAATACTACCAGCAAATTGTCTGTATAAAGTGGAATCCATTATAGGAGTAGCGTAAGTGGTAGATAAAACAACACCTGACTGAAAAGGTGTAGGAGCAGGCTTACAATCAAGCATGTTGAATCTATGAACCATATCAACATCATAATTTTGCTAGAGTATGATTATCCCATCCAAAGACTAAACTTGTAGGCCCAAAAAATAATGCAGAAGTCCAAGGTCTATCATCTCAAACTACTCTCTCAAAGCTCGCTAAACACTCTGAATCATAGAGCATGAACTACCCGTAATAATAAGATTATCAAAAAATAACACAAGTATCAATAAATTAGCCCCATGACATTGAATGTACATTGTAGGATCAAAATGATAGTGAGTGAAGTATGAAGAAAGTAAGAAGGAATCCATCTTCTCATACCAGGCTTGAGGGGCTTGTTTAAGCCCATATAAAGACCTTCAAAGTTTGCAAACCATAGAAAATTCCTGCACAAAACCATGAGGTTGCTCCATATATATATATATATATATATATATATATATATATATATCCTCATTTAGGTCTCCATACAAAAAGATACTCTTCACATCCATCTAAAATACCATCCATCCCTGAGAAGTTGTATGAGAGAGTACAAGGTGGATATAATTCATCTTGATGATAGGAGCAAGGGTCTCAGGGTAATCAATACCCTCAACCTGTGAAAAATCCTTCACAAAAAGATATGCCTTGTACCTATCAATAGAACCATTTGCAACATACTTTGTTTGGTACACCCACAACATCGAACCATCTTTCTTCCTTTTGGAAGAGGAAAAAGATCCAAAGTGTAGTTCATCAAAGAAGAGTACTCCTCATCCATAGCTCTATCCCACTCTAAGTGTCCTATCACTTGTGAAAAGCTCAATGGATCATTTGAAATGGCATGACTTGATAGTCTAGTACTAGATGTTTGAGCATGAGTATGATGAGAATCTGAGGGATCTCCTACCATAGGTCTAGTTTCATCAATAGTATCACGAGCCCACTTAGGCACTCTTTAAACATTTGGTGGAGGTGGAGAAGGTGGATCATTATCAAGATCACCCTTAGAGGATATATAATCTTATATAGGAGAAGAGGAAATACTAGGTACTGAGGGAGAAGCTAGTGATGGAGGTTCCTGTTACCACATTTTGTTTGCCCCGCCAAATTTCAAAATTCGAATGTTACCCCGCCCAACGGTCACCTCCCCGATTACTAATATTTTAATACCCACGGAGATATTAAAATTACCTAAGTTTCGAACCTTATGATATTTTTGTGCCTCGCAAGTTCTCTGCCATCAGATCAAGGCCGATCAACGGTCGGTGCCATCTTGTTATGATGAAGTTGTGCGAGAGCTATGATGGCGACATAGCGTCTGGTCGACCCGTGTCCGATGGGTCCAGCTTGCTGGGCAGAGGATGGCGCGGGTCGAAAAAGTTTTATTGCGGGCCAAAAAGCCCAAAAGACGGCAAGAACCCATGCCGCTAACGAAAAATTCATGAATTTTTGGTTAGTGACATAGCGCTCGGTCGGCCGAAGGGTGTTTGACGGCGAGTTCCAACATTCGGCGGGCAAGTTCGCGACGACGGGAATGTTCATGGCGAGCGGTCAGTTTCACGAGCCGAAAAGTCAAAAAAGGCAAGAAGGCACCATGTCACCAACAAAAAACTCATGAGTTTTTCGTTGGTGACATAGCACCCAAACGGAAAGTCCATCAATGGAGAGAGCTTCAGGCAAGCAGTTGGGTCATGTCAGGTACCTCGTCTACCCAGTTGGAAAGCCCAGTGCTACGGCGGTGAATCAGATGAAGCCACGTGTCCCTCAGTAGGGTCAAGGCAGTACAAGCCCTTCGGGTTGGTTCCTTGTCAGATCGAGGTGGTGTTTCGTTAATCAAATGGGGAGCAACCATGTGCGCTAGGTCAGAGTACAGTCAGTGTCGCCAGTGCATGAAAGGGTTAAGATCTCCACCGTCGGATCTGCAGAGATCGACGGCAGGCGTCATCATGCTATGAGGAATTGCTCGAGAGATAATGTTAGCGACATCGTGCCTTGATGACAAGTGTCTCACTGGCCGTGACAAGAAGGACGGTCGACAGATGGCGGTTAATGTAATCGTCACAGTTAATATTAATATCTGCAAGGGTGGCGCAGTTAGTTCAATGATGGAAGGTCAACCACGAAAGACTTCCCCAGGTGGCAGAACGAAGAAAGGTGATTGGCCCGTATGGCCTAGCTGGCTTGTAGAGCCTGGTTGACTATTTGACTTCGACAAATTCATGAGCCAAGAACGATAAAGGATCAAAGTTCACCGTGAATCTGATCATGTGATTAATTGCCACCAACTCAGAATGAGTACCAAGTGCAGAAGACATTTCATCCATCCATTTGATCCATCTACTATGTCAGGATCATTCATTGGCGCCGCTTCTGTCTATTCAAGGCATTTCTTTCAGTCGAATATTTGATTTTTTGTACCCCAAAGCCATGCTGCGATCAGATTTCTAGATTAGATTTCAGTGCAGAACTTATGGCAATGGTTGAGCAGTTGAAGCAGAACCAATTTCTTCAGTTACGCCTGAGCTATAAAGGTAGATTTTGTACATTTTGTAAAGGGACCTTCTCTCTGATTTTCTCCTCGATTATTGCTCTGCAATTCTAGTGTGAACTCCCCTGTGCCTCTGAATTGTCTGATTCTCTACTTATCTCCTTCAGCCATTGGTATTTAAGTGTAAGAATTCTTGCCTGTGCCATTGTTTTGTGGAAATCTATAACTCGCATGACTGTATCTCTGCTGGCCTGTGAATGATATATAAGTGAATTTCTTCCTTGTGTCATTCATCTTGGTCTTCTGATCTGTGTGTGGTTATTTGATCAAAGCAAGTCTGGATGTGTAATATCCTTAGTTTCATTCCGGTTCAGTAGCGCATGTATGGGCAGAGAATTGGTCCAACACTCTATTTTGGTGCATCACCTCCGTAGTTTAGGTAGGGTAGAGTTGTTTTCTACATTACCTTCTTCCCCTTTTTCTTCCAAGAGTAGTTAGGTGCACCCTGATAGTAAGAGGAAGCCGGCCTTCTCCGAAGACTCAACCTCGCAATTCAAGTCCCACAGCTTGGAGGTTGTTTCCATGTTTCACTAGGTTGTCCTCGTGCATAGGCCTTGGACAAGGGTGCAAACCTAAGTGACAACAGTTTTTGGCATGCCCGGTGGGACCACAACAACAAGATCAAGTAAAGATTTAAAGTCTACTGGTGTCAAAGAGGAAAGAGTTTCAAGATTAATATTGAAGAGGTAGTGCTGGCTTCAGTATTCAAGCCTTCAAGAGGCTGATTCTTCAAAGTACTTGGTGACTCTGAACATCAACAAATCTGGTTCCAGGCCAAAGTTGCAGAAATTCATGCCCAGAGCTGAAACAAGGGCATCTTCTAGAGGTAAATTTCAATATTAGGAGCTTTCTCTTTCAAATACTAGAAGAAGGAGGACTAGAACTTCATTATCACCAGTTAGGGGTGTAATAACAGTTAATATACCTGTAAGGTCTGTCTCTACTCCTCCTACTGTTTGAACTCAGCCTAGATTGCCATCAACACTCATCAATAGAACACTTGTTTACATGGCACAGCCAAGAGTTCATGCTTTTGCCACCTTTAATGGTGGGAGTCCTCTATTGTTAGCCCAAAGGCATGATATACCAGTATCTGCACTAAAAAGTATACCTGATTTTACTGGTGAAACTTCCATCTCCCCTTTAGAGCATATCCAAGAAGTAGCAAATGTCTGTAATATTCATGGTATTACAGAGGATGATGTTGTTGTCAGACTTCTAGCCTCATCTTTAAAAGGAAAAGAATTACAGTGGTATAGAGGCTTAGCTCATGGTTCTATAACTAATTGGGATAAACTAGGAGTAGGATTATGCAAACATTTTGAGGATAGAAGTGACCATCTGTCACTATTAGAGCAGTTGACTACAATAAAAAGAGCCCCCCATGCGTGTATGACTGATTTTAATTATAGATTCCAAAACACATGGGATAGAATACCTACTGCAGTGAAACCTACCCCTGGTAATGCCTTCTTGCATTACCTTAGAGCTTGTAATAGTGATATTGCCACTACAATCCAAACTATAGGAGGAGATACCTTGCCTAATGCTTATGAGATAGCCATAAAAGCTGAGAACATCCTAATACAAGGAGGAAAGTTGGCTCCAAGGCCCCCTATGCCTTTCTTTCCTGATGTTCCTAACCACCAACCAGCAATGGCCCCTCTTCCTACAACTTCTACATCACAAACCCTTACTCCAGTCCATCAAGCTTCTACATCCTCAAATGGGATAGATGAACTCAAAGAAATGCTCCAAGGTCTAATGCTGAATAAAGATAAAAGAGAGAAGACGCTGGATAAAAAATTGCAAGAGCAGGGGAGGGAGTTGAAGGACTAGGGGAAGAGATTAGAGGATAGTCTCTCTATGATACAAAAAATGAGTAACAAGGTGGTGGCCTTAGAAAGGCAGCAAGCTCAAAGTGGCAAGCCTCCCCAACTGCAATATCAAGCTCCAAGTGGTGGTAGGCTTCCTAATAATTGGAATAGCTCCTTTGATCAGGGTAGGCAAAATAGTCATGCTCCTACTTCAAGCTCAAATCATAACAGAGCTATAGTCCCTCAAAATAACTTAGCCCAAGATCAAGATTTATGTCCTTCTTGCAACTATTCTTATACCTATTGCATATGCCAGAAGGAAGAATCTTATATGGCCCTAACTGTCCAAGAACCTGCAACAAAGCAATCATACAAGGAGGATCATCCCAAGGAGGCCTCATATATTCAAGGACATGATGATTGCTCTTTCATGAATCATTAGGTTGGGGAGCATTGTAATGTAAACCAGGATTTCGTTGTTCATAACACAAGAAGCAGAAAGAGAGCTATGGAACATGCTACCCCTCCTTCTCCTAAGCAGGCCTCAACTTCAAGTACTACACCTCATATACAAGCAGCAAATGAAAAAACAAGTACTTCACAACAGCAAAAGCAAGAGTCTAGAAAGAAAGATGCAAGTGATCCTTATGTTGCCCCATCTCAACCTCTTATAAGTGCAGCTCCCAAAGTTTCTACCAAAGTTCCTAATGCACCTTTCAGTGTGGTAGAGAAAATGAAGAAGACCAATGTGAATATCTCCATGTGGGATGCTGTTGCTACCATACCAATGCAGAAGAGGATGTAACAGCAAGAATTAGAGAAGATTGAACTCAAGGATCAACCATCTATCATGGAGAATGCCACAAGTCTAGTACAACCAGCAGGGGATGTGGAGACAAATAAAAAGGTTAGACCTCCTCCATTCTATGTTTCTTTGATTATAGGAGGCAAGTTAGTCCACAATTGCATGATATATTCAGGGGCTAGTAGCTCAGTAATGCCCAGGTGTGTTGCTGATGCTTTAGCAATGAAATATGAGCCCATTGTTAGGGATGTGTTACAATTAGATGGTAGTACTGTCAAAACTGTAGGTATCCTTAGGAATGTGGAGATGGACCTACATGCATGCCCTGGTTGCACTGTGATTCAAGATATATCTGTTGTTGAAGTCAAGCCCTATTTTGCCATTTGTCTTTCAAGAGACTTCACTGCTCAGATTGGTGGATTCATATCTGCTGATTGGTCATATATGTCATTTAAGACCAGATATGGAGCCAATGCCTCAATTAGAGCAGAACCTCAAGCCCTTCATCACACTGAATCTTACACCCCCAATTCCAGCAACATGAATTGCCCTATTTTGGAGATGGATGAAAATGACATAGTAAATGAGCCTATCACTTCCATAGCAGAGATTCCTGATTTCTTCTTGGATGAGTGGGCAAATGCATATCAGTTTGAGCCTATGTCAGAGACTCTTGAGATAGGCCTTAGTACGTATTGCATAATAGAGAAAGATGCCCAAGCTCCTGATCTTGTTGGGACTAATGATAATATAAATGGAATATGGAGTATGTACTTTGATGGATCAAGGAACATAAATGGGTCAGGGGTTGGTGTTATGTTGGTCTCTCCTGCACAAATAAGATACTACTTCTCCTTTAGGCTCCAATTTAGTTGCACCAATAATGTAGCCGAGTATGAATCCTTGATTCAAGGTCTCCTACTTGCCCAAAAGAGAGGAATTCAAGCCTTGAAAGTATATGGAGATAGTGAGTTGGTAGTCAATCAGGTGAGGAATTAGAATATCACCAAAAATGGCCTGCTCAAGTCTTACAAACACAGAGTCTAGGATTTGCTTGAGGGTTTCAATGCATTCAATATTCAGAGCATTCCTAGGAAAGAAAATAAACATGCTGATAGACTTGCAGCAATGGGTGCAACTTATGATGTACCAAGGAATCTTGAGGAGGATAAGAAGCAACAAATTAGGGTGGTAGTGAGGCCTGCCATCCCTGACAACAACACTCATTGGCAAGTGTTTGATTCGAATGAACAAATTGTGAGTTTCTTGCAGAATGAGGTAGAATTCTCAGATAGAAACCAGTCAAGGCTGCAAGATCAGTATGGTGATCAGATCATTCACCTTAGTTCTAACAAGTTTCCCAAGGGTCTCATTACCTTGGAGGGTGTCTTTAATCCTGATGATCAAACAAGAGGCAAAGGGATGAATCTAGCTATAGAGAAAGATGATTATGCCCCAGTTACAATTGCCAATGGAAAATCTCTGAATATGGGGAAGGTATGTTCTGAAACTGAGCAAGAAAACTTCATTCATTTATGTCAAGAATTTAATGATGTATTTGCTTGGACATATGATGACTTAAAAGGGTTTGACCCTAGTTTGTTTTAGCATACCATAGATTTAATTGATAAGGCCAAACCAGTAAGGCAAAAACAAAGACCAGTGAATCCTAAGATTGAGCCCCTAATGAGAAAAGAATTATCCAAGTTGATAGAGGCCAATATAATTTTTCCTATCAAGCACTCATCATGGGTAGCTAACCTTGTCCATGTAAGGAAGAAAAATGGAGAAATCAGATCGTGTGTGGACTTTAGAGACCTTAATCAGGCTTCTCTTAAAGATCACCATCCTCTCCCTTCCATGGAACAAATTCTGTCCAGAGTCAGTGGGTCAAAGAGATTCTCTTTTCTTGATGGATTCTCTGGTTATAATCAAGTGCTGGTTAAAGAATCTGACAGATATAAGACATCATTCACTACTAAATGGGGTACCTATGCTTATTGCAAGATGCCATTTGGGTTAATAAATGCGGGTACCACATTCCAAAAGGCAATGGAGATGGCTTTTAGAAAATTAATTGACAAGTTTGTCTTAGTATACCTTGATGATATAACTGTATATTCAAAGAATGTAGAAGATCATCTTGATCATCTCAGACAGGTATTTCTAAGATGTAGAGAGTTTGGGGTTTCCCTCAACCCAGCCAAGTGTGTCTTTGCTACAAGCCAAGGAAAATTACTGGGGCACATTGTATCTAAGGATGGGCTGACCATTGATCCAGAAAGAACAAAGGCAATACTCACCCTTCCTCTTCCTAAACACAAGAAGGGGCTGCAAAGTTTCCTTGGTAGGATAAATTTTGTAAGAAGGTTTATTCCTAATCTTGCTATCATGGTGAAACCCCTTGCAGCTATGCTTAAGAAAGGTATGGTCTTCTCATGGACCAAGGAAGGGAAGGAGAGTTTTGAAGAAATCAAGGCAGCCATAGCCTCAGCCCCTACTCTCATGAACCCAAATTTTGAGAAAGACTTCATCCTCTACACTCTAGGTGGTGAGTCAAGTATCTCTGCTGTCTTGACTCAAACAAATGACAAGGATGAGGAGCAGCCCATAGCCTTCTTTGGTGAAGGGCTTAAGGAATATGAAGATAAGTATAGCTTTGTTGAGAAGCAAACCCTTGCAGTCATCAGAGCCTTGAAGAAATTTAGACACCTCTTATCCCACAATAAAATCCGTTTGTTGGTGCCCCATGCTAGTGTAAAAGACTTCCTGTTAAGCAAAGATATTAGTGAAAAGAGAGCTGGATGGATCACTAGGGTAATGGAATATGATGTTGATATTCAGATTACCAAGCTGGTAAGAGGGAGAGGATTGTGCAAAGAAATGTTATCAGGTAAGGATTCAGATGAAGAAGTTGCTATGGTAATAACAGAGCAGTAGGAGGAAAGAAATGTCAATGATCCAAGGAGCTGGATAAATGACATGAAGAGCTTCTTATCAGGGAATGGATACCCTCAGGGATTGGACAGAACCAAGAGGAGACAATATAGACTGCAGTCTGTTCCCTATGTTGTAGTTGATGGTATCCTATTCAGGAGGGATTTTAATGGGACCCTGTTGAGATGCATCGAAGAGAATCAGGCTGAGAGGATGATTAAGGAACTTCATGATGGCCCTGATGGTGGCCATTTCTCTGCAAGAACAACTGCTATGAAGATCATGAGGGCTGGTTATTATTGGCCATCTTTGTTTCATGATTGTTATGGATATGTGAGAAGGTGTGAGAAGTGTGCTTTCTTCTCAGGCAAACAGAGGCTTGTAGCCCTCCCCCTTCATCCTATTCAGGTGGATCAGCCCTTTACCCAATGGGGGTTGGATTTTATAGGCCCTATTAATCCTCCATCTAGTGCAGGTCATAAATGGATTTTGGCTGCCACTGATTACTTCACTAGATGGACGGAGGCAGTTGCCTTGAAGGATGCTATAGAACCATCAGTTATTGAATTCCTTGATGGGATTGTGTCTTAGTTTGGTGCTCCTTCTACCATCATCTCAGACAATGCTAAGTCTTTTGTTGGGACCCAGATTTGTGCATGGCCAATGGATCACAACATCTACCTGAGCACATCATCAAATTACTATCCCCAGGGTAATGGTTTGGCTGAGTCTTCCAACAAGAATCTGATCAGAATCATAAAGAGGAGAATAGAAGACAATTAGAGGGTCTGGCATAAGAAATTAAGAACTGCTCTGTGGACTGATAGGATAACACCCAAGAGGTCTGTTGGGAATTCACCTTTTGTGCTAGTATATGGTAGAGAAGCCAGACTTCCAATCTCATTGGAGTTCCCATCCTTGGAGTTGGCTCATCAGCTGGAATTGATTGAAGATAGTGCCATGTCAGTAAGGATGGTAGAGCTGATGGAGCTAGAGGAAAAAAGAGATAAAGATATGAAGACCCTGGAGTTACATTAGCAACAGATGAAAAGGAGTTTTGATAAGAAAGGTAGGGTCAGAACTTTCAAAGAAGGGGATTTAGTCCTCAAATGGGATGCTGATAGGGTGAAACTAGGAAGACATTTTAAGTTTGATGCAATGTGGAGTGGCCCTTATCTAATCTCCAGTTGCAAGCAGGCCAATGCATTCCAGCTGAGCATGCCAAATGGTGAGATACTGCCCATTCCAGTCAATGGGATCTATCTGAAGCCCTGTTTCTAAAGTTTTGTGAAACCATGTACATATCGGTTTAGGTTCCCTTCTGTTGTTTCCTACTTTCAATAAGTGCACGGGCACATGGTTATCTCTAGGAGTTGCCAGCCTTTCGAAGTTTTGGCAGTTTTGAGTCTTCTGTTTCCAGGTTTCAGAGACTAGGGTTTCATTTTTTGGCCTTTCATGGTAGGGTTAGGGTTACATAACACCCAGATTCTATCTTATTTTCTGACTCTGTAGCCCAATGGATTTTATAGGCCACTGGTCTCATGCATCGAGCAGGCTCATGCCCCTTGTGAGTCGCCAGAATGTTACCACATTTTGTTTGCCCTGCCAAATTTTAAAAGTCGAATGTTACCCCGCCCAACGGTCACCTCCCCAATTACTAATATTTTAATACCCACAGAGATATTAAAATTACCTAAGTTCTGAACCTTATGATGTTTTTGTGCCTCAAAAGTTCTCTGCCGTCAAATCAAGGCCGATCGATGATCGGCGCCATCTCGCTATGATGAAGTTGTGCGAGAGTTACGATGGTGACATAGCGTCTGGTTGACGCGTGTCCGATGGGTCCAGCTTGCAAGGTAGAGGATGGCGCGAGTCAGAAAAGTTTTATCACAGGCCGAAAAGCCCAAAAGACGGCAAGGCGCCATGGCGCTAACGAAAAATTCACAAATTTTTGATTAGTGACATAGCGCCCAGCCGGCTGGAGGATGTTCGATGGCGAGTTCCAACATTCAGCGAGAAAGTTCACGGTGACAGGAATGTTCATGGCGAGTGGCTAGTTTCACGAGCTAGAAAGTCAAAAAAGGCAACAAGGCGCCAACGGAAAACTCACGAGTTTTCTGTTGGCAACATAGCGCCCAAACGAAAAGTCCATCAACGGCGAGAGCTTCAGGCAAGCGGTTGGGTCACGTCAGGTACCTCGTCTGCCCAGCCAAAAAGCCCAGTGCTATGACGGTGAATCAGATGAAGCCATGTGTCCCTCAGTAGGGTCAAGGCAGTATGGGCCCTTCGGGTTGGTGCCTTGTTAGACCGAGGTGGTGTTTCGTTAATCCAATGGGGAGCAACCATGTGCGCCAGGTCAGAGTATAGTCAGCGTCGCTAGTGCATGAAAGGGTTAAGATCTCCACCATCAGATCTGCAGAGATCAATGGCAGGCACCATCGCGCTATGAGGAACTGCTCGGGAGATAATGTTAGCGACATCACGCCCTGATGACACGTGTCTCACTGGCCCGATCAGGAAGGACGGTCAGCGGCTGGCGGTTAATGTAATCATCACAGTTAATATTAATAGCTGCAAGGGTGGCGCGGTTAGTTCGATGACGGAAGGTCAACCACGAAAGACTTCCCCAGGTGGTAGAATGAAGAAAGGTGATTGGCCCGCGTGGCCTAGCTGGCTTGTAGAGCCTGGTTGACTGTTTGACTTTGACGGATTCATGAGCCAAGAACGATAAAGGATCAAATTTTGTCGCGAATCTGATCATGTGATTAATTCCCACCAACTCAGAATGAGTACTGGGCGCAGAAGACATTCCATCCATCCATTTTATCCATCTACTGTGTCAGGATCATTCATTGGTGCGACTTCTGTCTATTTGAGGCATTTCTTTCAGTCGAATATTTGTTTTTTTGTACCCCAAAGCCATGCCGCGATCAGATTTCTAGATTAGATTTCAGTGCAGAACTTATGGCAGTGGTTGAGCAGTTGAAGCAGAACCAATTTCTTTAGTTACGCCTGACCTATAAAGGCAGATTTTGTACATTTTGTAGAGGGACCTTCTCTCTGATTTTCTCCTCGATTATTGCTCTGCAATTCTAGTGTGAACTCCCCTGTGCCTCTGAATTGTCTGATTCTCTACTTATCTCCTTCAGCCATTGGTATTTAAGTGTAAGAATTCTTACCTGTGCCATTGTTTTGTGGAAATCTATAACTCGCTTGACTGTATCTCTGCTGGCTTGTGAATGATATATAAGTGAATTTCTTCCTTGTGTCATTCATCTTGGTCTTCTGATCTGTGTGTGGTTATTTGATCAAAGCAAGTCTGGATGTGTAATATCCTTAGTTTCATTCTAGTTCAGTAGCGCATGAATGGGCAAAGAATTGGTCCAACACTCTATTTTGGTGCATCACCTCTGTAGTTTAGGTAGGGTAGAGTTGTTTTCTGCATCTCCTTCTTCCCCTTTTTCTTCCAAGAGTAGTTAGGTGCGCCCTGATAATAATGTTGCAATGCCTTTTAAGGTATCCAATTTTGAATGTAGTTGGCACAATTGTTAGCCTCTACACAAAATAAAGAACTCATAGCTTGAGATTGTATCATATAATCGATCATCTGTCATAATGTCTTGTTCTTTCTATTTGCTACCCCATTCTATTGAGGGGTATGTGGAACTATGATATGATGTTGTAAACCATGCTTAGTGAAAAAATATCTGAAAGACAAAGTCACATTTTACCTACCATTGTCAGTGTGTATATGCCTAACAGAAAGACTAGACCTCTTCTCCACAAATGTCCTAAAGATTTGAAATGAATCAAAGACATCATGCTTGTACTTCAAAAAGTATACCCATGTACATCTACTAAAGTCATCTACGAAGATAAGCACATGTCAAGCACTTGAAAAAGATGGACTGAGGAATTACATAAGATCACTATGTATCAACTCTAATGGTTCCTTAGCACGTGTGGATCTACCTGCTGGAAATGGATTGCTGTGATGTTTTCCAAGTGCACAACCTTACAAACATTGTTAGTACAAGAGATCTGAGGTAGCCCAATCACTAACTCTTGTGTACTTATTTGATGCAAATATCTATAGTTGACATGGGCAAAACACTCATGCCAAATCTTGCTCATTGTGTTTGCATGTACAACAAGAGAATCACCTAAAGAATCAGAGTTCTCAAAGCCATCAAATTGATACGTGAGACTATAAATCAATACTCCCAGTAGCAAAAACCATGTTAGGATCACAAAGATCTCGAATAACCACATCATGTGGTGAGAACTCAATTGTCTTACTAGAGCCAAAATGACAAATCTAAATGACAGATAGGAAGTTTGTATAAGTGGTTGGAACCAAGACAACACCTTGTAGGGAACCACCCTATAAAGAGATAGTGTTTGAACCCAAAACTAAAAGATGTGCAGAGTCACCAACTGTAATATATGTAGTAATCTTCTGAGCAAGTGAGGTAATTGAATTAGGTGAGTGTGTCATATGGTGGGAAGCACCTGAATCAATAATCCAAGTAGTTGAAGAAGCCAGTGCTCGTGCAAAGAGAGCATGTCCTTTACCTTAAGGAGGAGGTGGTGGCTTTAGAGAAGAAATACTATGTTGCTACATGGCCTCCTCTAAAGCCTCAAGATGTTTCCAACACCTAGAAACTGGATGTCCTTCCTTGCCACAAAAATTGCAAGGATCACCTATAAAAAATTTAGTCTTAGAGGTAGACTCACTAGACTTAGAAGGTTTACCCTTTGAAGTGGCTTTTTGAGCCTTTAATTTAGGAGAAGGCTTGGAGGAACTCTTACTACCTATTAAATCTTATTTGGGCTTTAGTTTCTACCTCATCTTCCCTATAGATGTCTGAGAAACTAATGCTTAGTTCTTTGATCCTATGAGAGTATCTAATTGTGTAAGCTTGGATTGATTGCTAGTTAAACGATCATAAAATACATCAAAGGTGGGCATGGTAAATCTAGGATCCAAAGCATCCATTATGGAATGGAAGGTAAAAGAGAAAATCTGAAAGTTTCCTTGAAGCTTTGATAGAATCAGATAAATGCACTCTTTATTAGTCTTCACTTTCCCATAATCATGTAACAAAGATCTATATTTAAACCTCATCAAAAAGTCCTCAATAGAGGGAAAATCATCTGGGACAAGTGATGTAAGCTCTGCCTTGATCTGAAGTGCCTTGAACTCATTGATGGTACCAAACAAATCCTTGAACTTGGCCCACATTTCAGAAGGGGAATTTAACCCATCAAGATGAAACTAAGTTATCTGAAACATTCAAAGAAACCAAACCCATGGCCTCATCCATCTTATTCCTGTGTTGTATGACCTCAAAAGGCCTTTGTAAAATTGGTTGTACTTCATCTTAACGAAACCACAAACCCTTTGAAAGGAGAAGCCATGTCATAGAAGTTGTCCATGTGTGATAGTTATGTGGGTTTAGAGGAACTAGACAAGAAGAGGTCTTAGCCATTTTTTTAGAAGGTGTTTTTATCTGAATAGTTTTGGTTTACTAATGTAAATGACATAAACAATAATATAAAATAACCCCCATAATGCAAAAAATTGAACCCCAAATGCTAAAAAGAAAGCATATACAAGAAAAGAGCATAAAAGATTCAGTTTAGAATCACATGTTCCTTTTGGAAAATATTGATGAAAATAGGCATCTAGATCTAGATAACAATCATAGGTAAAAATTCTTATAGGTCAAAGTACGATGCCTATAGGGGGTTTGAAGTTCTGCCTTTTCAAACCTACCAATGTAGACGTCGGCTCATGCATGACATTCATAGGAATAAGGTGTAGGTCTAGTAAACCACACCAAGAAGGACACCGCTATGAGTTGCAGCTAAGATCGTCTTCAATGTGCCCTCCAAAACAATTTCTTTCCTTCTCCAAAAAAAGCCCTTTCACATCCACTCGTCAATAAAAAAGTGCTCCTTTTTTTTCATTTTTTGTATGCAAAAAAAAAAACAAAAAGTAACGTTTTGCAAAGAATACCAAATCTGAAAACTACAACCAAAAGCTCTCAAATTAGCTGAAAAATCCCAATTTTCTTTTGTCAAACCCTTGTTCCTCTTTTTCTCCAAATAAGAACAAGCTACAAGAGATTTGACTTTGATACCATGAAAGAGTTGATAAGAACAAATCCACAGATCCTGTAGAACACCTGCATTCAAGAACTTGCCCTAGAGAAGAAAAAGACGAGATAAGACAAGGGTGTGGCTCTAAAAATATGCAAGAATATATTATTAGAGTGAAAGAATGGATTGAAATACAATAGATAAATCCTAATAAAGGAGATTGTAAAACTCTAAAAGGGAAACCCTAAGAGGTAAAAAATATTTAATATTCAATAATTAGTTATCAAATAGAAATTATGCATGTGCATAAAGTGAAATCTTAAGTAGGGAGTAAAAGTAATTTAATAAAATTAAATAAAATTAATCCTTTACTCTAACAAACACTTTATTAGTCGACTCTAAATACATCCATTAGGAAATATCATGATTATAAATCAATTCAATGCATAACTATACCCCATGAAAATGTCAACACATCCTCCAAATCAAATTAAATAGGTTAGGATGAACTATGAGTGAAGGAACTTATACTATCGACCCAAGTATCAAAACAACTATCAAAATTCTTATTTGGTTGTCTTTACACCACCATGGAGAAGTCAAAAACATAATATATGACAAAAATGAAAGCATTGCAGACCATAAAGAACCTTTCTAAATTCATCTTTAAAATAAATCACTTATTAAATCTTGACACAAATGATAACCATGCTAAAAAAATAGAAACACGACAAACAAAATAAATTGTGATACTTCACATATAAGACATAGCATTGAAGAACACCAATCATCATTATATCCTTATACCTTACAAAATAGATTCCCAAGTCTACACTAATATATGAATTCCAAAAAAGGAATATGGAACATTTTAGTGAGTCAATTGAGACACATGATAAAAGAACATACATATAACTATTACTACACAAATTTGTATAGCTTAAAAATTAGGGAAGGGACACCTTATAAAATGTTAATCTTAAAAATATAATCACACACAGGTAGAACAGGCAATACGACAAGGAGACCAAAATACTAACTCAATCATAGAGAAATACACTATTAAAGCCTTATATAGATTTCTTCAATCAAATTTAATGATGAATCTAATCTTAATAATTAAATTTATGAATCTAATCTCAATAATTAACAAACTATGTCTTTGAGCACGAGGTCAACAAAATGTAGCTACATCTCATAACTAAAGCCTAATGTATATGCAACAAGGTTTCACCATATACATTCCGATCATCTAGATTAATATTCTTCCATGTATACATCTGATGAACTTCTATATCACTCACCCCACAATATCTACCAACCTCTCCAAATATATTAATGATCTCAAATTGGCATTAATGACAAGACCTATCAAGTTGACATCAATGACAATACCACGTAACACTTTTTTTCATCAATACCATCATCCGTAGATGCATTAATAAAATAGAGGGATGTTGTTAAAGAAAAATCACCATCATATATCATAAAAGAAGAATAATCATGAATCATATTATGAAAGGTAGTGATTTTTTTTTCCATAATGAAGGATAAAGTATCTATGATTTTGATCTATCAATTGGAAGCACATAAGAGGGAGGGTTTGATTTGGCCACTAAAGGGAAATGGACCATAGACATTTTAAAGAGTATTGTAACATGATAGATGTAATATGTAGCTTTTTTTATAATGTTTTTTTATGTTTTTGTAGAAAAGAGAAGTGTTCACTATTTTTGTTTGTTAATAAAATTTAGGAATCCAACAAAGCTATAATAACTTAAATTTAATTTTAGAAGTATAGATGCAATATATCTCAAAGATATGAATAGTGGAGTTCATGAAATGACATTACAAATATATTTTAAAAATATCACCATTATATATCATAAAAAAAGAACAATCACAAATCATATTATGAAAGGTAATGATATTTTTCCCATAATGAAGACTACACTATCTACGATTTTGATCTATCAATTTGAAGCACATAAGAGGGAGGCTTTGATTTGGCCACTAATTGGAAATGGACTATAGATATTTTAAAGAGTATTGTAGCATGATAGATATAATATGCACCTCATTTTTTTGTTTTATAATTGTTTAAGGAAGAGAGAAGTGTCTAATATTTTTGTTTGATGATAAAAATTTAGGAAACCCATATATCTAAAATAGCTTAAACTTAATTTAGAACTATAGATACGATACATTTCAAAGATAAGAATACTTGGGTTCATGAAACGACATTACAAATATATCTTAAACATGTGTATTAACTTTAACAAGTATGAAAGTCTATATTAAAATTTGTAACAAGTGGTGACAAAACTAGACACTACCATTCAATATCATCTTCTAACGTCACAAAATGCAGAGAGTGATGATGTAAGTCCAAGTGCACCCCTTAAGAAAGTCTATATTAAAATTTGTAACAAGTGGTGACAAAACTAGACACTACCATTCAATATTATCTTCTAAAGTCACAAAATGCAGAGAGTGATGATGTAAGTCCAAGTGCACCCCTTAAGAACATCAAATAGCTCCAAATCACACCCTACAATATATCTTAGATATAAACTATATATATATATAAACATGTATCTAAAATAATAAAAATTAAACTAATTGAAACAAATTAGAGTTTATGGTAAAATTAAAATGAAGTGAGCATTGACATCACAATTAAAATATAAAATGTTGAAAAATATAATAGAATTTTTTAATATATTATTTATTGCATCACAATTATATTCTGAAATAGTAGAAAAAAATTAAATTTAAAGATGACAATAAAGAATATATAATATGAAAAACAAAACCAAAATCATAGACAATATCCAATCTACTACCATAATGAGCAATGGACGTAAGTTTGTGGGCCCACAAATGTTACAAATATGGCCATTAAAATGCAACCTCCTGAACTTTAAAAATTCAAAAAATTAAAATAATAATATAAAGAAAAAGTTATTATGGTATTCGCAGTTTGAAACTGGAGCCTTTTCTTAGCCAATGCAGTACGTGTGGGAATTGAAGGATGACTGATGTAGCAGGGAGTCTAGGGTTGCATGCTATTATTAGTTTGGAGAGTTATGGTATTCGCCGAGCCTTTTCTTAGGCAATGCAGTACGTGTGGGAATTGAAGGATGACTAATGTAGCAGGGAGTCTAGGGTTGCATGCTATTATTAGTTTGGAGAGTTATGGTATTTGCCGTTTGAAACTGGAGCCTTTTCTCTGGCAACGCAGTACGTGTGGGAATTGAAGGAATCTGGCTAATGTAGCAGGCAGTCTAGGGTTGCATGCTATTATTAGTTTGGAGAGTTATGGTAATCCAGTGTGAGAGAATTGCAAACATCTGGAACAGAAAATATCATTT
Organism: Cupressus sempervirens; assembly: GCA_028749045.1. Classification (NCBI taxonomy): domain Eukaryota; kingdom Viridiplantae; phylum Streptophyta; class Pinopsida; order Cupressales; family Cupressaceae; genus Cupressus; species Cupressus sempervirens. Next base: position 209,975,508 of record CM053785.1, on the reverse strand, counting down.
TCATGATGTTTTGTTAGGGTCTGAATATGAAGAGCGTGCATGCATGCATTGTTGTCCGACTTTAAGAAACTTTTCTCAATTTTAAGAGGCTTCAGCAGCACGTAATGTGACTAGGATTTGTGGTGGCTATATTACAGAGTTTTCACATTGTTTTACTTCAATGGTTATTTTAGTTCGTTTGCCTTGTTAGCTGATCTTGAATTCGGTTTGAATGTATTAATTTATTTTGAGAATAAGCAGCATCTTGCAAGTGTTTTTGGAGCTATAAAGATGGAGTTCAGAAATGGTATGGAAGTCGAAGCATGCAGCAAGGAACCTGGTTTTGTAGGGGCTTGGTTTGAGGGTGCTATAGTGTCTCAGGAGGGGAATATTTATCGTGTCCAGTATGATAAATTTGAGACAGATGAGGGGCATCCTCTGATGGAGGAGTTACAATGTAACCAATTAAGGCCGCGCCCTCCTGAGAGGAACACTATTAGTTGGGCAGATGGTGATCAAGTTGAGGTTCTTGACAGGGATTGTTGGTGGGAAGGTGTTATCTCAGAGGTTCTTGCTCACAGATATTATAGTGTGTACTTCCCTCTCTATGACAATTGCATGAGATTCCCCTACTCCAATATTCGGACCAGGCAGGAATGGAAGAATGGGAAATGGTCATTATCTCTTCCGGTAAATATTTTCCTTTACCTGTTTGGCAATTGTTTTTAACCGTTTAACTTCTGTCGTGTTGTTAATGAAAATATTTGAAGAATGGTTCAATATTTTGCCTCTTGAGCATATAACAGAAGCACCCAGCTTTTATTCTATCCTACTTAATCATGTATAAGTACCGCGTAGATGGTAAATTGAAGTCTCTACTAAGCATTAGGGTTTCACATATATGACAACCAAACACAGTGACCTAATTCAACATAATTAAGGCACGATTTAAGGCAATTGGCATCAAACATTTTGATCTTGTAGTTTCTGGAAAATAACATATTCTTGATTGCCTTTTGTTTGTAGTTACATTCATTGAATTGTCTAATATCTTTATGCCTGGAGAAATATATGCCCTTTTTTACTACTTGTGCCTTGTATGACATATCAGGAAGCTATTGGGTCCCGAGGAATTAGAATTATCAATGTATCTTTGCTACAAGTTTTTCAGTTTTCAGTGTATAAAATTGAAACAATTGGTTTAGAATAATTAGAATATGAGCATTGAGATTTAGTAATATAACTGATTCCTATTGATAATTAGAAGGGTTTTCATGGATATGTTTTCGAAACTACAGTGTCAGACCTTAAGAAGGTAGGTATCTAATATAACAGTTGGAACAAACTTTTAATCTCTCTTTTGTAATGGAACATATTCATTTCATTTAGTTATATCTTGGTGCACATGTTAGCTTTTCAAACCTTTACATTCATTTGAGATCTCATCTTCCTTTACCTATAAGCTTTTTTAGTGATTCTGAGAATTTTGGATCTTCATATGAACACTTTTATATCGATCCTACTTTGTTAGCTCTATTAGGGGTGGTTCTTGTCTGATTGTCAGAGAGTTGCATCATGCATTGTATTTTTTGGATCTACTTGAATTTTGGGATACAACCTTATGTTGAGAATATTATTAGAAACTTGACTTGTTTATTAAGATGTCGAGTCCTTTACACTAGTGTATCTAACACATGCTTGAAATTATTTTTGTAGGCAAGAAAACGGAAGACATCAAAACAACAGAATGCAATTGTAGAAAGTATGTATGAGGTAGATGAGGACTTTCGTCTTGACAAATGTGACAAAATAAAGAGATTTAGGCATTCAGAATTAGCACAACAGATAGACAAAGGGACACTTCATGCCAAGAGCATTTTTGTTGATGCTTCTCACATGAATACGGACTATAAAGATTATTTTGTTTCAACTACTGGGAGTCAAACTGCTTTTGCTCTTGCAATTCAAGATGAAGGAGATAAAGTGCCAAACAATAGAAAGAATACTCACTATCACACCAGAAAACTGCCTAAACTTAGGAAGAAGCAAAAGAAAAATGGAATTCGCCTGGCAGACGAGCACAATGTATCCACACATAAGTTGGAATTATTTGCATATCGCTCTGTGTTAGAGGCTTTTCATGCCCAAGGTTCATTAAGCTGGGAAAGAGAAATTTTACTGACCAATCTCCGTTCTGAATTGCACATTTCTTGCGAAGAGCACACATTTGTGCTGGAACAACTTGCATGTGGTGTTTGATGTAAAATTGTACAGTTCTCAATTGCATATATTGTACAAAATGTTCTTGCAAGATTTATTACTGACAATCTCTGGAATTTGACTAAAAATGCTTTTCATGAAGAAAAAAGTGAATAGCCTTCCATGTGTAATGTCCAAGATTCTTGTCAATGTACAGATCTTTGGCAACATAGTGCAGTTCAGATTTTTGTGATCATGTCATGGTTACTCTTGAATTTTTCATATATTTCTAGTTGGAATGAACTTTTCTTGCAAACACATTGAAAGTTTGAATACTTTTAATTTCTTTCAAAGATTGTGAGATTTACATCATTTGTCATAAATTGAGTACAAGCACTTTTTAAATTCCGACAGTATATCAGTCAAGACAAACTTATGCAATTGTTAGTCATTATGTTGTCATTTTGACAATATATTCAGACAAAAACATGCTTATTACTGCACATATAATATTGCAATAATCAATCGAGCTATTCAATCTTCATCCTTGAATTAGACACTAGTTTCTTTTTATCCACAGAATTGAGAAGTTGCCTACATAAAGTTTTTTTGGTAAGTGGCTTGTTTGTTGCATTGTAATCTATATCTTTGGCCTTCCAGTCAAGAATAATCTAAAATAACCACTGTCCACTTTTCTCCTTTTATGTCAGTATCCTGTGGGGAGCCCTTGTTGCAAACAAATTTCAGTCCAGGCAATAACTGAGCAGCCAAGAAAGTCAGTAATGACCTTTTTTTGCAATTCCAGCAACTTTTACGTGTTGTGTCCAGCCAAGCACCTTTTCATTTACATTTACATTTACATTTACATTTGCATCTTTCTCACTAGTAATTGCTAGTTTCATAGCCGCAGCATTTCAATGACAATCATTACTTTAAGTTGCATAAATAAACCCTTTTGGTTGATTGTTTTCCAATCAAAAACCTAGGAGTGTTATGTATTGTTTTTAAACCTTGTTTTCAAATCTCCAACTCTGATTTGGAAAACCATTTTTTATTAACTAACATTTCATACACCTAGCTTGCCCTTATGGTAACAAATGCTGGATTTGTGCATCAACCAGGACAAAACTTTATCTTCATTCAACTTTGTAAACAGAATAGCATTTTGAGGCCAAGATGAAAGAAAGATGTAATTAATGATTAGCAAATTTCCATTGGAAATAATTTAACTACTTTATTCTAAAAAATTGTCTGCCTGTCATCACATTCAACCTGTTTGCACATATGTTCTTTGAGAGTTACCATTGCACCTTGATGCCAAATGATGCTTTCAAAAAAAGAATAGAAAAAGTTATTATACTAAGTTCATTGAACTTCACATTGTATAGCATTTAATTTTAACTATAGGAAGGAAAAATATCTATGCTCCACGGGGACGCGTCCCCTGCCTCTGTACCCTAGTACCCGTACCGGGTACGAAACGGGGACGCGGGTACGGATTTTGGCCGTACCCTGCGACGTCCCTTTTTTGAAAAATTCAGAAACGTCCCCGAAACGGCCAATTTTTTTGGGCAGGAAACTTGGGGACGGCCAGCAGTATCGGGGACAGTTTTGCCGTCCCCTATCCGTCCCCGAAACTGCTGGCCGTCCCCTTTTTTCCAGTCAATCTGGAAAAGGCAAACCATCCCCAAAAAAACATTTTTTCCTAATTTTTGTTGTTCGTGTGGCCCCTAGTCATCTTAAAGACATAATAACAATATGCAACCTATATTTGGTCCATTAAAACACTAACTCTTCTACTCATTTTTCGATTTAACATACTTGCTAAGAGGAAGGAAAAAAACATAAGAGCAGTAGCAGCAATGAGCAAAGATTGTGTTTAGTGAGGCAAGACTGCTTTCGGTATTTACTATTTACTAACAATTTTAGTTGGACTTCTCTTTATTTCATTCTGATTTCAGCATGATACTTGAAGCCTTTAGGCATTTTAATTTTTGCTATATATGTATGTGATATTGTTATAATGGAAGCACTTAGTATTTGCCATTTGATAATATTCCATGTATTTATCTTCTAAAATGTCTATGGTGAATGGTTTATCAATGTTATGATATACATATTTGAATTTTGTCTCTATATTAAAAAAAATCCCCTATGTTTTTAATCGCCGTCCCCTAATGTCCCGTCCCCTAAATTTTGGCTTCGACCCGTACCCGTACCGGAAACACGTCCCCGTCCCCTAAAACGTTCCCGTCCCGGAAACTCCGTGGAACATAGAAAAATATTCATGCTTCTCTCTTAGTGATCAGTGTGTGGAGCAATTCCACACATCTGATCACGGGAAGTTGTTAATAGACTCTCAGCAGCTCACTTGACATACAATCAGCTTTAGGTCAAAATAATCAAAGTCAATCCTAACTTGTGTATCATGTTGCAAGTTATCTATTTCTCATAGTGTAAGGATACTGATATTTTCTCTGATAGGCCAGTGTGTATTTCATAATATATATTTCTTTGGCAGTTGACATTCACCACAAAACTCATATGAACGAGCTCTTGTTGACAGGTTAATCCACCAGGACACAATCTTAATAATCCAGAGCAGTTGTGGATGAGATGAAGCAGGAGCCTTGCTTCCTTGAGGAAAAACTTAAAAACACATATATTTAGGTTATGGGAGCCTCTTGTGGACCAAGAATCTCAAAGCCTGTTACAACAAGTGGAGATGTTTGTCATATTGGCACCCTAATAATGCCTAAGAGCTATACCATATTTTATGGTCGATTTTGGTTGAAGGATTGATAAGGATGCTTTTTTCCAAGGTTTGATCTTGAAAATAGGATTTTCACGCAGTCTTGGTCATAGAAGCAAATGTTGTTATATTTCAGAAAATATCAGATCTCATGCCAGACTGATATTTTCATGAAAAAATTTAAAATTGTGATATTTTCAAAACGCATTGACTGCTGTTTTGATTGAAATTTTTCTGAATATTTATGTTAGTTTCTGATTTTATTTGTTGTCATTATCTGATATTTTCCCTTAAGAAAAAGGCTGGTTTTCAGGTTAAGTGATTTTGATATCTTTAGGATGGCTTAGGTGTTTGATGAAGATCAACCAAATTAAAATTAATTGTGAGCAGTATGTTGGAGCTTGAATATCAGGAACTAAATGATTCCTTTAATGAGACTGTTTCATGCTTTCTGTAAACTTTGTCTCATGTTATGGTGATATTAAGGGTACATCTGTTTATTCTTTGCTTTGTTAGAATTCATGCTTGAGAGCAGATTTATTTCTCTATCTGGGATGACATATGGCCATTGTTCCTATGGCTCCCTTGAAACTGACTCTGTTGTACTGGAAGTAAAAATTTGTGAGTTATGTCAGTCACCCTAGAGAGCTCTTGGGAAAGGTTTATTGATAGCAATAATAGAATGCTCTGGGCACCATAGAAACCAGATCTGAGTTGTAAGCAATGGTTTAGGAAATAAATTGCTGAAGAAACATTAATTGCACTCTAATAAACTTCTTAAATCGTCGCCTAAATTGTAGCTTAAATCGTAGTAAATTTTTTGGTATAGCTGCATAACTGCTTAAAAAGATCGTTGCTTAAACTCTTGCTTAAATCGTAACTTGTGTGTTATTTATTTTCAAGTTGCCGGTTAAATCGTCGCTTAATTAGTTTGTTAAATCATTGATTAAATACTCGCTTAAATCGTTGCTTAAATTGTAGAGTAAATTGTCGGCTAAATTGTAGCTTATATCGTGGCTTTACGTTTCTTAGAGTAAATTGATGGCCAAATCGTAGCTTATATCGGAGTTTCATGCAGTAGCAGCAGAAAAGGCCTAAAAATATTGATTACAAGAAGTGGTAAAGAGAAGCCATAGATCTGGAGGACAGAAGGATTGTCAAACAAATCTTCAAATAGATTTTAGGTGAACCAAACAGGAATGGGATTGTCATTTTCCATTCCCATTCCCTACTCTGAGTCCCATTCCTATTTCCTATTCTAATTTTCTATTCCTATGCTTGTCACCAAACGGGCCCTGCATGATTTCTATTGATTCCTTGATTCTTCATCCAACACATCCCTTGTGGTGTAGTATGTCAAATTTCCACAATCAATTAACAAATATAACACACAGGCTATAAAACTCGCATTGATGCCACCTGATCTGTAAACAAGCTGGTTATAGAACATGGTATCTTTGGCAAACTAACACAATTAAACAGAAAAACCCACAATTGAAGCAACTAACTGCAACCAAGCAAACTCTTAAATAGAAATAAATCTCCCAGTGAGTAAAACTCCTATTGCTACTAAGCTCCCGTCACTTATTAGTGATACAAGGACACTAAAGGCGTATATAGAGCTCAAATATAATCTACAGTAGTTCCCAAGTTTTGCAATCAGCTTCAGCAACTTCAAAGCCCTACCCTTATTGATGCAGGGCACCGGAGTCTCATCGCAAGCATTATTGTCTCTTTTTGATTTTTGGGTTGTTTTGGACGTGTTTTGATTTAGAGCATCTTGTAACGATCACCATCCTTCTTGGGTCCCGCTGATCCAATCAATAAAACATCATACATATACAACATATCAGAGGCTTGTTGATTTGTTCAATCAGTCTCCTTAGCAATTCAGTAGCATCCTCTATGGAACCATGATAGGTTCCTCAATTCTCTCAAAGGGAACACTCAACGTTGTCTATCCCACTTAACACTCAAATAGCTTCAAAGGTCTGATCAACCATTATAGCAACACCTACATGTTCATCTTAAGGTCTTAACATTCCACAACTCTGATTCATTACAACAATATGCATATTCCATGCAATGTCCAAGATTCTATTTTCTGTTCACATTTGTATTCAATCCTTGATTTCATCAACCAAACGATTGTTTACTCTAAATCATCCATTTCTGATCAAGGTTAGTCAAATCAGGGAATTCAATAAACCATCAAGGTTAGAACTTGTCCATCACACTTCTGCAAAAACAGATGATACCTTTTCTTCTTACCAATGATATCTCTTCCAAAGTCTTCAATTGCTCTCCATAAGCAACACAATTCGTTAACCATGAGATCTTAATATGATGCTGCCTTTCATATATCAGGCTGTCTCTGTATAATACAAAACAGTGAAGCGTATTGTAATTTGTTATTGAGTCAAGCCCTTAGAAATAATCTCTTTCCAGCATCTTATTTCCCAACCCACTTGAACATACATAACCTTCGAGTACTGACCAACTCATCACGTTAAATCTGCATGATAACAGTTTTACTGTAGATACATTTTGTTTGTGATCAGAGTTGATTTCTTGTTTCAAACCCCTGGTTCTGTAACTGTGGAATGATACTGGACATCCTTAACCATTATCCAATCATCAACAACATTTAAGAACATTTGAAGAACTTTTAATTCATCAATCAGTGCAAACGCAGTCAAGAACAACAATTTCTTTGTGTTCTGCCCGCTAGGGCATCAATATTCTCACACGTGCCCTATCCTTTTGAACTCAAATCAAACACATTTTAAAGTCCATTGATTTAACTGCGTAATTCCAGAGTTTTGCAATTTTTTGACGCTAGATTTTTTAAATATGACAAAACCCTTATAAATAGGTTAGTTTAGGAGGGTTTTCTGGCAGTTTGTGCAAAATCCATTCTATCTTCTGTTATAACGCACAGCCAAACATAAGATTTGATCCAAATGAATCTTAATTCATCATTCCACTCTTCCAAATCAAGTACAGATAAAAACCAATCCATTGTGTCTAGATAAATGCCATGAAACAATCAAGTTACCTCTGGAGTCATTAACTATCAAATACTTCTGCACTTAACAAAAAAGGAGCTTTATTGCTGTTCAATGAAATACATTACAATGTTTGTCTCTCATCCCTTATCAGCTCTCAATTAATGTTCTATGAAGATCTATTTGCCATGGAATCATGAAAGTCCTTGACTGCCCCCATTACACTGCAATGTGGGTGACAGAGTTCACTACTACATAATAATAGGTTTCACTACATTTGTTTAAGACGAAATTCATCTTTTGTCTTCAACTCTCCTTTTGCCTTTTTAGCGTTTTTAAAAATTTTCAAATAATATATTTACTTTGTCGATATACGACAAAACGTAAAAGTCATAAAATAATTAAGCGGGAAACAAAATTTGTTCGGTTAAAAATAAATTAAAAAACAAAAGATATTTTGGAACACAGCCGCTAGGGTTGTCGCCAATGGAAGAGCATGGAAATGGTAGAGTGCGGTTAGGAGAACTGGGGAGGGTGGATACAGTTAGCATCCTCTCACATATTCTACTAATACAACCAGGGTGGTCATGGCAGGGGCATTGGTGCCAATAAGAAGCAGCATCAGAGGATGCTTCCACTTAATGGGGCGGAAACAAAAAATTTGCACACAGGATGGGAATTAAGTATGATGAATAGAAGGAGATATGGAAGCAGCTCCGACGAGAGGCGACAGAAGAGGCAGAGGCGGAGCCCATCCTTGTAAAGTACCTCAGCTCCACCATTCTCATCCACAAGTACACATTTGAGAGCGTGCTAGCATTTCATCTGGTGAACAAGCTTTCAATCACCTCTTTGCTCCTATCGCAAAGCTTTACAAGCTATTTCTTGATGTCTTTACTCAAAACCCTCAAATACGCCATGTTCACCTTCAAGGGTTTCCTCACTTGTTAATCACACCCGCATGGCGCATTCCTTGTGGGCTCAGGATCGATTCTCGGTCACTCTGGTTATCCAGACTAGGGTTTCTGAAATGTTCGCTGTGGACATCCACCTTGTTGCTCGCATTGGGGAGGGTGTGTTTTTTTTATCATGGACGGGAATTGTCATCGGAGAGGACGCAGTTATTGGCAACAATTTCACAATTTTGATTAATGTTACACTCCATGTCGGCTGCAACACTTAATGGAGCCACTGCCACATTCATGAACAGGGTAATGCTAATCTTCTCTTTCCTAACATTCAAACTCAACACAAGTGCTTTTTTACCATTTTTTTCATTATTTTCCCTTTCGTCCCATTTGTATAGTTTAGTGTAATTATGCAACAAATATCTGAGCCAGTTCCCTGTATCTCTGGATGTTTCCTTCACTGCTCCTTCCCATTGATCGATCAATCAATGCTTCCTGCTGGTGGTCTGAGCTTAGATCTCGTTAGAAGAGGGGGGTTGTTGAGCAATCCCTTTCCCTACTAAACTGCGGCTGGCTCCTGAACAAGGGGAAATGCGTTAGATTGATATACTTTCTCTATCATTTGATTCAGTAAAGAGGACCTGACTAAACTGGCCTACCCCAGCGCAGGCAGATGGATAAGACGAGAATATCTCCTGCTTGAACTTCACCCAAGCATCCCTTTTCACAACCTGAGCTGGACCACCCTCACCCAAGCTGGTCAAAGCACTCTCTACGGATGGCTTCCCATAATAGTGTGTTGAAGAACTTGGCAGATACCTTTGCCTCTTGCTGGTATTTTCCGCCAGGGAAAAGCTAGTAACGGATGGTTGAAAGTAAAAAAAAAGAAGCACTGATACCTATATTGGTGGAGCATCAATGGTAACTTGAACTGATTATGAAACAAGTGTGCCATTGGGTAGATTCACCAAAACTGCATGTGCTATTGCCTCTACCAATGGTAGATACTGCCTACCGCTAGTGATTTCTCCCTCGTTTATGGTTCTGATACAATAGATGTTGCTTAAGCTACCTATGTTGCCACCATGCTCTGCTCCCACCTTAGCTTCTTTCGCTTCTGATACTATGGGGTCCGCTATTGGATATGGAACCTGGAAAGGGGAATCTAGAACCGGATCTACTGCATTTTCATCTGGATATGTAGAATATGCTGCTGGTGAAACTGCTATGGCGGATCGACTACGAGGTCAGCTACTGATTCAATTAGGGAAACTGCCTTCGTTTCTTATGGTGGTACCTTTGCTCGGTCCATTCCTAGGTGTGTATATATAACTTGCGATGTTCCTATTATGTATGCATCAAAGGGCGCTTTTTACCAAAAGAATAAGTGTGAGACCAGCTATTAAAACAATTGTAGGAAGCAGAACAAACCCCTATTGCATCAGGCTGTGAACAAAAAAGCAATATAAAAAATGTAAAAAGAAAACCCTGATTAGGCTGCACTCTCTAAATGCCCTAGATACACTCAACACAAACCTTGCCACCACAATGCACCTAAATTTGGTGGCTAAGTAGGATTAAGATCCTTTAAGAGGAGAGCCAGAGGGATTTCCTATTTCTAGGTTTTTCAATCATAATCCACGCATGGAAATTTTAGACACATTTTAGTCCATGAAGCTATTCTATTTATGGGCTTTTTTTATATTAGATTTCAATCCTTATTGAGATTCAATGCAATGGATATGCTGGAGAGCCTACAAGGTAAAAGGCTATTGTTCATTTGGATTCATTAAATAGGAGCATGCGGGAATCCATAGTTTGTAGCCTGCAACATGCTATGGAAAAAAGACGAGAGTTTATGAAATATCTGGAAGAAAATAATTTAGAGCTGAGGGTGTCTATGCATTTTTCTAAGAGGTATAATTCATTTCTTTCATAATCAACCTTTCTGATTTTAGTCCATTTAATCTAGGACTATGTTTTGTATAATAATCTTTTATCTAGGGTTTCTAAAATTTAAATCATTATTCACAGGATTACAACTGGTTTATAGAATATATAAGAGCCCGCTTTGTCTCAAAAATGGGAGGTATATATTAAAAGATTATAATATAGCCTTTTGTTAATTCTCTCCTCTCACAACCATATTAACTCATCATTTCTTGCAGTCTGCAAATCTTGCGACAATGTAACTATCAACAGCAGAAATTTTTATGCAGATGAGCATGGCAGGAATTACTGGTTCACTATATTATATATGACGACACAGTGTTGTAGGCTCTTGTGTATGCCAGTGAATCAATCTCTCACAATAGATTTCTGATTATAAGTGACCTTCACACATTAAGAGAAACAATGACTAATTCCAATATGACTAAGGATAGGACTTGGTGGAGAAAGCTCAGATCAGGGCACTAGGGTTTATACCCTCACCTTGGGACACCTCAAACTGCTTTTACGCAGAGTTGTTCCCCGTGGGGAGATAGCTAAAAAGATGGCTAATCAATCTTTCCCTAGGTTGTATCAATGATTCTACTTGAGAAATATATTTTTAGGTCATCACTAAGTAATAAATTTCTCGTTTTAAATAGGGAGTTTAATAAATAAATTCTATTTGCATAAATAGATTGTGGGTCTCAATACAGGAGCTGTATTACTTAAACTGCCCTAATGTGTAGTTCCATATAATTTATCACTCCCTATAATAGTTTAAAGAAGATATTAGGATAGAAGCGTATGTGTTGGAACGGGAGGAAGGATTGGAATTTTTCGTCCTCTACCTCTAAGGTCAATTGTGGATTCCCTATTTGGCAGAGGCAGTACGCACCTTCCCATTTGGGTTGGACTAGTGCCATGCATGAGTGAATGTTTGTGGTTAGCCAAACAAGAGTTACCAAAGAGTTTTATTTATTTACTTATTATCGTGTGGGTCATGAAGGCAGCACCATAATTATTCCTAGAATGTTAGGAAGGACAATCCTTAGAATGCTATTCCTCAAAAATGATAGACACAAACATACTTTAGCAAAGCCTATTGGACAACATGTGCTAATACTAGCTTCCTTTCAAGTTATTTTCTTGAATCTTCGGGTTCTGTACTAAAATCTGCCTGGGCTAATGATCAATGGATATAAGAATTTACATCTTCATTCCAATATGTAAGTTTTAGTTTTCTAAGGAAATTTAATAGGTTGTTCTTGCCTATTTTACCTTAGTAATGTGTCTTCAAGTATATTATGTTGACTGAGTGAATGGGTACATCAATTCTCCTTGCTTCTTTAGCCTCCATTTAGAGAATGTGAACACATGCATAGTCAAATGAAACTTCTTGCTACTCTGAAAATAAAAGAGAGTGTAGCAGTTTCTATAAATTTTATTTATTTATATTCTTTTGTGTGTCTGAAATAATCCCATAGCATTTTGTTGGAGTTGGTCTGCAATGGATAGACAACTTCACTTAGTTAAATCAGGGATTTATCATTATATTGTTTATTGTCCATGCATTAAGTGTCTAACATTTGCAGTTACTACAGTTTGGCTTCCAAATGGAAGATGCATACTCAATCCATTAGCTTCAACTAGGTCGTACTACTCCCAGAAATTCCAACTTTAAAAAAAATAAAATTAGTGCACAAGAAAGAAAATCTGAGTTTTACTGGACATGAGTTTGCTAAATTTGCACCTGCTAAACACAAGAATGAAGAAAAACTTTTAAAAATTAGTTTTGAGATCCCTGCACTTGGTTTCATGTAATCAATGCCCTAGTTTTCCTATAACAACGAGGTTTGGGTGAAAAATGTAAAAATTTTAAACCGGAGACAAACTCGTAGAGATTTGACGAGAAGCTGAGAGTTAGAATTATAAGTTTTTTAATAGGACTCCACCATCAACCTTTTGAGAGTAACTCACCAGCCATGGAAACAAATAGTTCATGTACTTATTGTGAACTTGCATATTTTCCATCAATGAGCCTGGCAACTTGTTTAAGAGAGATAATACATTGGTCACACTAAGGCCATGAGTACCCATGGGCAATTAACAACAAGGTCAAATGAGTTAAAGGCATCTCAAATAATTAGTATTCATCCTGTTGTACTGTTAAGTGGTTCAGCTCCTTGTTCTTCAGGAAGATATTCAGTGTATGAAGACTGTGATAATGCTGAAACTGGCTTAAATTCTAGAGAGTTCAAAAAGATAGGTCTAACAAGGAAAAGATCATAAACAATTTGAATTACTTAATTAAACATGTATGTTTTTTTAATTTTTGACTAGAACTTATGGGAGCCATATTGTATCCCTTCCCCAGTTCAGAGAAATGAAAGTGGTTTTGTTTGTGGTAAAAATCCTCTCATGCCACTATAATGCTAAAACTTTATTACATTCTCTTGCGGTCAAGATATTTGGTTTTTTGTATATAGTATTCAGTCTGAATAAATTGTTAATGTTCACTAGTATTACCTATGTACCCCATCCATATCATTTCAAAGATGTGGATTCTAGATCCATACCCCATTTAAATCATTCTACATATGTTTATACTTTTAATGTTTACCTGTATTTCCTAGGATGCATTTCCTGAACTTAACGACCTCTACCACACATCCAGGGCATGCTACCTATCAGATTTTAATTTCTGTCTCATCTGCATAACCTGGAATTTTAAAATCTTATCTTACATAAATGTATTGCACATAAGGTTTTCCGATAAGAATATAAAAAAATAAAAATGAGACGAACCATTAACAACTGCCAAGAAATAAAGGCATAACTTTGTGTCAATTTCTAAAAACAATTAGATGGTTCTTTTAAGGGAAACCAAAGTGCAAAAAATATATCGTGCAAAGATTAAGTAGATGACGGTTTCCAGCGTGTCGAGCTATACTGTGGTTTTGATGCACTCTTGATTTCTGATAAAACATCACATTCATACGTCAAGGTGAGCATTATTCTATAATTATATGGTCAGATCCTAAAGAGGCTTTTACAAAGTTAATTCAAGATCTAGAGGGTAAAACTATTCAGTGGGTAGACCTTGATAGATCCGTCTATAAACAATAATGCAAATATTAAAATTTATAATAGCTTTATAGGCTTCTTGTAATTCTTGGCACTACTTACATAAATGCAGATGTCCTTTCTAGGTAGGCTGATTTGAATTTCATTTTTTGTGGATCTATAGTTTCTCAACTTCAGACTTACAGAGAAAAATAAATGTCTATGCATACATACTCAAATACCCAGAGTAAAAAATTAAATACAATGAAACTGCAAAATTTTAAAATGAAAAAATTATTGAGTACAACTAATGAAATGCTTGAAAAATTGGGAATAGAATTTATCGCAATAGTTCATAGTGTGGCATTTCTGCATTTTTAAAGAAGCTAAAAACAATAGACATGCTCTTCTTTTGTGTACTTTATAAGCCATATAAAAATTACAAATGCAAAGAAGGAAATGCTTTACTTTTACAAGTGCGCAAGCTATCAATATGGAGCACCACTTTCTAGATTTCAATCAACTTTTAAACCATATCTCAAAATCTTTACCTTAATAATATTTTTATCTACCACATTGAGCTTCACTAAGATAGATGTCCAGTACAGTTCGTATCCAAAAAGCCCATGCAAATGCTTACCTTTGTTTAGTCCTTTTAAATTTATTCGAACCAATTATAAGCAAAAGAGGGCAACCCTATGTAAATCAAAAGAATTATGAGAATATTTTATAGACGTGTTTAAAAAATTTTAGGCACATTTACAAGTCAGTATAAGTCATCTAATTTTTTTTTGATGTATGAAGAAATCCCCATTAGGATTGTTGCAATATAGTTTTCTAAAGCTTTCCTCACCTCTTTCATTTCCGCACAGCCGAGTTAAGCTCCTTTCCCATAATGCGAGAGAGAAATTGGCTTATTCCTATTTTCTTTATTATTCTATTGTAACCACAAGGTTTTCAAACGCCTCAATCTTCTAATAACACAAATTTTTGAGGATGCATGGAAAGGGACCAAAGGAGAAGCAATCCAGGATGTGACCAAACTATATCTAAGTCCGCTCCCTGTAGCCCTAGCACTTTGAAATCATCTAATAAGATACCTTCTCTTTGTTCTTGTGCTGAATCATTACACATGATTAACAAGGTTCCTCTGGGAGATACCCCTTATGTTAGAGCCAAACATGTTCAATTGGTAGAGAAGAATCTAGACAAGGAAATTGCCCTTTCATGGGCTTCAATCAATTATAACGATAGATCATAGGCTTGACAGTGCCCTCAAGGACATGGCCATTGTGAGAAAGTAGCAGGATAGACCTGAGGAAGCTATTGAAGTAATCAAGTCCTTGTGCAATAGATGCTCTGATCAAGAGCAGGAATCCCTTGACAATGCATTGCTTGATCTGTAAAAGAGATGTGGGGGATTGGATGATCAAATAACCCTTCTGAAATGCAAACTGAACCTCATTCATCAAGGCATGGTATTTATTGGGAAGCGCACAAAAACTGCTAGGGCCCAGGGAAAGAAATTCTAGGTCTCAATTAAACCGGGGACCACTCGCTTGCTGGGAAACTTGGGTTGGGCTTACATGCAGCAGAACAACTATGTTGATGTAGAAGCTGTATATAGAAAAGTCTTATCCATTCAACCAGTTAATAATAGGATGTACTATCTTGGAATTTGGTTGATGAAGCGGGGTAGGATTGTTGAGGTGAAAGCCATGCTTCAAATTGTGAAGCCTTCTTCTTCAAATGGGCCTTGTGGTCTTGATTCTTATCTCAAATGATATGAAAGGTCTCAAGAGACGCTAAAAGAGTTATAAATGCAATCAAAATGTGGGGCTTTCAATTTCTCCAATGAGAATCCAGAATCTGAATCAGCTATTGTTGCTCTGTAGTCCTCATTATGGTTTAAACCTCAGCCTTGTTCTACTATCCATCAACTCCCAATCAAAAACCAACAAAATTAAAGGTTTATTTTAGATTTACTGGGTACCGAACACACCACAAAATCTTTGGCAACAACGGGGTTTGGACCTTTACGACACAAATCCCAACACCCAGTAGTAGCCCCTCATCCAAAGGCATCTGATTCCCACTTCTCTGTAATGTCCCTTGGCAGAATTCTTAGCAAATTGATAATATTCTATTATCACTTATGGTGTCTTATAATAAGAAGTCATTTTTTTGGAGGACACTTCTTCAATCCAATATCTTTTCCTTTGAAAATAGAATATTAATTCTTAATGCTTGTAAGGAATTATATGACTGATGGTTATTGATCATATACTTAGTTTGATTTACAGTTATGAGTTTAACTTGTATTTCCACTAGAATAGAGGAATGATGTTAACAGCCCCTTCCTCGCACTAGTAACAATTCTACTCTGGAGGTATAAGATACGTTGCAAATCTTCTCTTTATTATTTATAATGATAAGATAAAAATTGTTTCTACTCTGATGTAAGGAATTATATGACTAATGGTTATTGATCATATACTTAGTTTGATTTACAGTTATGAGTTTAGCTTGTATTTCCACTAGAATAGAGGAACGATGTTAATATCCCCTTCCTCGCACTAGTAACAATTCTACTATGGAGGTATAAGATAAGTTGCAAATCTTCTCTTTATTACTTATAATGATAAGATAAAAGTTGTGTCTACTAAGATACGTTGCAAATCTTCTCTTTATTATTTATAATGATAAGATAAAAGTTGTTTCTACTCTGATATTCAAAGTCTGCAGTGTACAGTTTTTTTGGTACTTCTTTCCCATCTGAGATTATATTTAATATCGAACTACGGATAACTTAGTTTATTTTTGGGGAATGCATTAGATTGTTGGACAAATTTGGAGCTTCTTCTAATGAATAAATTATTTCACAATGACTAGTCTGATGATGTTTGTTGTGATGCCTTTTTTGGCACAATGATGGTCGTTAGTGATCCCTGAGAGCTCTCCTTTAATATCTACCCTTCCAAGTAATATTATTGCAGTGCTATTCCAATTAAATCCAAACTGTATAGTTATGTATTTACTGGAGTAGTTTATTTTTGGGGAATGCATCAGATTGTTGGACAAATTTGGAGCTTCTTCTAATGAATAAATTATTTCACAATGACTAGTCTGATGATGTTTGTTGTGATGTCTTTTTTGGCACAATGATGGTCGTTAGTGATCCCTGAGAGCTCTCCTTTAATATCTACCCTTCCAAGTAATATTATTGTAGTGCTATTCCAATTAAATCCAAACCGTATAGTTATGTATTTACTGTAGTTTTTTGCCTTGTTCAAATGCCAAACACAAATAGTGGGTATTGTGTTGTATTTTTTATTCTCCCTCATCCTGCTTATTTTATCTTGCTTATTTCATCCTGCTTATTTCTGATATTCCTCCATGCACTACCTTGTATAGTCCGCCCTAGAATCTGTATTCTTTCTAAACTCAGCCTATGTATTTCTTGATTTTTGATGATCTATTTTCTTCCCTGCGTAAACATTGCCAAGCTCTGCATGTTCTAAAGTGTATCTTTGATTTAATACAACTATTGATATTTGTTATCTATCTGATCCTTCTCCCGCATTATCATAGCTTCTCAGACATGGGTGTATTAGCTTACTAAGGAACAGATTTTTCTCACCTCTGTTCAAATGTTATATTCCCCTATTATATTTCCCTTATAATGTTTGCTGACTATATATATCTCCCTTCATCTTACGATATCATTCTCTGTTCTTCCCTTCCTCTGTTGAGTCTGATTTTTCTGTTCGATGGTTTAAGACACTAGATTTAATATGCTTGGTTGATTCTCTTTAGTTCTTATGTATTCATTTTTTATTGTTCTTGTATCTTCCGTCTCCCAATATTAGCTCTATAGATGTTATTAGGCTTCGTTTTGTCTGATTTTAAATACGACGTTTATTTGTCATTTACTTGACTGATGCATTGACATTTTCTTGAAAATAATATTCCTAATAGATTGTAATACTGAGACTTTAGATGTAGATCTACTGATTATGTATCTTTGTTTAATAGTCTCTGTTACTCCTTTCCTTTACACTATCTTACGTATTGTCTCATGTCCTCTGCCTTTGTTCAAATTGGGCATCTCTGATTCAGATCTTTTGTTTATTAGTCTCTTTTCCTACTTGGATACTATATGTTCTTTTATAATCTCTTGTTCGGTTAGCTCCTTATTAGTTCCGTCCTGAGGCAGGAAACATAATCGTATCAAAAGCAAGAATTAAATTTTATTCCTAGCAAACATAATAGTTTATGTTTAATGTTTATTTTTAATAATATTAAAATATAATTTCTTCCTTTTTCTATTGGTTTGATCAAGTAGAAAATTATTTTCCCATTACAAAGAATATCAAATTTCTTATATTGAGCTATGGAACTGTGGGAAAAAAATAAGAATCTGGAAGTTTTGATTTCTGGAAATTTCTTAGGCAGAAGTTTCTTGGCGTCAAGTTTATCTGTATTTTCTCTCCATCATCATGATCATCACAAGATTCTACTGCTCTTCATGCTTACGCTTGGCCCACTGATTGCATTCTTTCGCATCCCATTATTCACACTCTGCCAACAGATCCAAGTTATTATATCTGCGTAAACTGGTATGAAAAGTCACCCAACTCCATTTTGCATTGCTCCCAACCACCTCCCTTTCCTGTCTTCACACAGGCTTTGTCGTGAGAGGTAACTCTGGACAACTACCCTCTACGAGAATCACTCGTTGTCATTGACCAGAAGTCTCAACCCTGTGATTCTGTACAATGTCTCTCCACTTCAACATCTGGTATGGGGATCCAAGCCTCCAATGTTCAATGCACACTTTGTAGATTATCCAATAATTTTCATGTTTTCTTTGGAAATATTTCATCGAATTTTACATCATTTTCCTCCATTAAAATCCTTCAATATGATTTCCCTGTCTCTAATTGCCTTTCAATTGGTGCTATGTTTCCTAATGAATAACATCCCTCAGTGCTTGCTTTTGTGGCTACTTTCTCAATTTTTCCATCGAAGCTACTTCAAACAAGTATATCCTTTGCATAGAAAACTAGCAGTTTGGAAGAGTTAGAACTCGCAAGGGGTTCTTACACAATTCTTCAATGCAAAGCATCATGCAATTCATCAATTTCAAAATAAGATGTCGACATAATGAATGCATCACAAAGCTTTTCATTTGGTAATGGATCATGGCCATTTAACTACTTTTTACAGACACTTTTTTTTGACCTTCTGAGCTTCTTTTTTGCACATTCAAGCATGTAGACTGAGGATTTGTGTGGTTTTGATGGCCTGGTTATATCACGCCTCCCTGTCACTGTTATGTTATCTTTGTGACAGTTCAAAGTCACCCTTTCACTATTGTGAAACATGTGCTTCTCCCGCATGGTTCCCTGCAAGTGTTTGAGCATGCAAAATAGATTCTCCCTTGTCAAATTAAACAATTTGAGGGTTTATTTTACATGTAGCATATAATTTCTGCATCTCTTCTAAAATTTTCACCATTTCTTGCTTTCCTAGGATCCAAATTTTCATTCTTCAGATGATTCTTTATTTTGATGATAATCTGGGATATTCTCATTTTATGTTTTTACAATTATTTTATTTTGAGGATACATCATGAACTATAATCCAAAAACTAAACAATAATTTAAAGACTGCAAACATATAATCTCTCTTGTTGATTAGTTCTTGGTTTCTGCAGGGTTGTTATAAAGCTCAAATTAAAAATTCAGCATATAAAGTTACTGCTTCACTATTTTGGGTAAGTGCCATTTTTAATGGGTTATGTATTTTTAATAAATTTCACTTCCTATTTATGTAATGAGCCTAATTGGCATCCACCCGCTTTTCTTTGTAGCTTTCTATCAAGATATCTTGTTGGCATCCATAGAAAATGGCGGACCAGGTACTCTTTTTTCTATTTGTTCCTATATTATCATTTTTAATAAATAAAACACTAACCTAATCTTGAATAGGTAGCATAGAGTAATTGTTAATTGCTAATTTCTTGTTGGTAGATTGCTAATTGTGTTCCTGCAAGGCCTCTTCTATATTTTTAAAATTTGTTTGGGATAAAATCTCAATCGGATCATTAGTTCCTTGCATGAAAGATTCCACCAACTATATCAAGTGTACCATTCTTCATCAGGTCACAAATATTGGTTCACCTATCAATCACCGTATCAACAAATATTACCATTCATCATTATACGATCAGCCCTAAACTATTCCATATATTTTCCAAAGTTCTATCTTTTGGTCCATTAATCCTTGCGGTTAGAAATGAGTCTTTAAGGATTATTAGGCCTTGAGGAATAGGTTTCTTACCTCATTCAACCTCCATACTGTTTCTTTATTAGTCCCCTTACCAAATATCCTAGAGCTTCGAGTTTTTTGGGTAAAAAGCCTCCTTAATCTACAACATTCCAAACTCTATTTTATGACTATAAAATAGTGAATTACGTATTCTTCCTGTCACACAACCTTTTTAGTATCAGGTCCTTGGGGAATTCAAAAACCATGTGCGTTGACCTTACTAACATTGGAATAGCAATTTCAGTTGTATTTTGTAAACTAGTCATTACTATATTTGAACTCAGAAACATTATAATTTCTAATTTTGATTCCAATTTCACTTATAACCTCTAATCCAAAATGTAGCTTTTAAATAATAACTAATTAGAAATTAATATTTTAAACATTATATAATATTAACAACATCAACTATCAAACTTTATATTCATATTATTTCCCAAAAGAAACTAAAATTCCCACTGTTAGTACAGATTACTACCTTATTATCCTTCCACAAAGCTTAGTAAAAAGTAGAGTCATTATGTTTGTATTATCCTACAGATCAAAATAAAAAGACAAATCTTGAACAAAAAAAATCCATTCTTTAGACCATTTTTCTTTAATGATCTTGTGATTAGAAATTTGTTGCTATATGGAGATCTATGAGAATTTTTTTCTACAATGTTGGAGCTGGGTCATTAATCTTACATCTCAATTCCACTGAAAAAAAATATGCCATTGAATTAGAAGCTAGTTTCTGAGGAGATACAACAAATGCATTAGTTGCAGCTAGTTTCTGAGGAGATGCAACAAATGAATTAGTTTTTGCTTATCAGTTACAGAGAGACTTTGTGCTGTGTAGTGATTAAGGAGTTGCAGGTGTTTACTAGTCATGGTAGAGTGTATGCAATTGTTTTTCATGTTCTGATCACCAAGTCATGTGGATTTTCCTTTTATTACTTCATTTATTTGCAGGAGTACATGAGGAAGAGGAGGATTTATCAAAGAATTTTATTGTAAAGACATGCAAGAATTTCAGTCCCATTACATGTAATTTTCTTCTCTAAAATTTAATAGATGCAGTCACTTTACAGTCAAACTTCAAAAGTTTATAGTTTTAGATATTATTCTCTTACCTCTCATTAATTTGGAAATATAATTTCTTGCATATAAAGGTTGTGGTCTTAGAGTGTAATTTTTTTTTGACAATTGATCATCCTATCCATAACTAATTTGGAATATTAACCTGTATATCAAATTTTATAGTTATTACCATTCTAGATGGAACTTTTTATTTTGCTGGATAGGAAGTACTTATGGATTGGGTGTCACTATTTAATCATTTTTTGCATCCAGAAGACTACATCTGCTAAAATCAAAATATTCCCTATACTTCAATGATGCTTCTTTTGTTCTTATTTTTCTCAGCAATCCCTAAAAAGGATGGAGTCTTTTGTTCCAATTATCCAGGGATAAAGAAAATATATATGAAATAGAAACTAATATTTGAGATTTGAACTTGTTTTAATCCATTATCAAAAATAAAATTTCTTGCATTTGAAGAGGAGAAATAAGCGGATGATTTGTTGCTTTCCTTTTTCACAAAAAACATTGACAGGTTTTCTGTTTTTGCCAACAGTAGTTCCAAGGACGTCCTAATGAACTCTTATTTGTAGTATTCCTTTCTAATTTATCCCTAGGAAGTTCCCAAAGATGCACTTATTCTGATATCTGAGAATGTTTTAAATGATTTTAAGTGCAAAAACTCAGATGCTACAAACCATTCGAGTATAGTGAAGGTGATGATAAATTATAAAAAACATCACCGCTATGAAAGAATCTTTTGGAATACTATTATTCTTTTTCAAAATTTCTTCAACCTGTGGCCATATTGAATTTTAACAACAAACATTTTTTTACTTATACGTACAGGTTCTTCATGACAAACAAAGAAGGCCAAGGAAATGAAGAATTTTTTCTCCCACTCTTAATATAAGTTGCCAGAGGAAAGAGCCCATTGTTCAATCATTATTACAAAGCTGGAGCTGTGATTGTTATGGTACTAATTTTATCTTGCTTATATTTTATTTTTTAGTAGGATTTCTTTTTAGACTTTTGAAGTATTTCTTTCTATAAATAAAATAGAGAAGAAAGGTCTCTCTAAATTATGGTTTTCAGGCTCATGTCTAGGTTAAGGGTTATGATTCTTTATTGTCAGAAAATTGTTAAATCTGAGAACGACATTGCTTAATGCTTTCTTATTTATTTGTTTGTCACTACTATCCATCTTGATTCATAAATACTTTTCTTCTCACTCATATTTTATAAGGAGATGTGCGATATTTTCAAAAGACCTTTGTACCTAATAATCGTTATATTTTTAACATAAAAATATTGACTGAAGAGTCTGTTTGATATGGAGTTTTTCTTAGCATCATTTGTATTTGATGAATCTAAAAAAAGTTAACAAACATTGTTTATGCATTCAAGATGTAATGAATACGATATGAGGAGATTGTATGCATGCATGAGTTTGGACACATGAATGACTTCCATTTCTTCATTTTGATGATTGGAATGAACACAAAGACTTCCATACACTGGGCCACATAATATCTTCTCAAGACTATTGCTCACCCAGGCATCTTATTTGTTGAGGTATAAACTCTGTTAATGCTTTCACTCATGAATTACTACCTGTGTCTCAAGTGGGTTTATACATTATTGAGGTTTGTATGAACTTATGCAGGTCAGATCCTTACAATGACCACAAATGCTGGTAGAGGCTAGAGGATATGGACACTGTCAGATCTTATAAAATTGATGGCTAAAATCCTAGCTTAGATGTTGCTGTTGAAACGACTGCAGCTGCATTCCTTGTGTTCTATAAAACACATCCTTTCTTTTCCAGGAGGCTCATTCATGCTTCCATCATGGTAAATCTTAGCAGCTTCACGAATTCAATCTTACTAAATTCTATGTTTTGTTGAGTACCTCATCAACCTCCTTATTCTAGATTTTTGATTTTGCTGATAAACTCAGAGGATCTTATAGTAACTTGCATAAGTTTGCAGTCTGTCCATTCTATTGCTCCTTCCGGTTTAGAAGTAAACATAAATAAATGTGGTATGCTTTCATATTATACTGTAGCAAAAAATCAGTTGAATTGATTTTCTTGGGTGTTCTCTTAGGATGAACTGTTGTGGGTTGCTAAGTGGATATATGAAGCAATAAAAAGTGCCACATATTTGATCATATGACTAGAGTTTCAGAGCTCATTAATTTGTTTTGCTCCCTTCTTGTGTCTCTTATTTGCAAAAGCTTAGACTTCTAATTTTTCTTTTTAAAAAGGTGCTAGCTCAATGGACGAGCACCTGCATTACAAGCAGGGGATGGTGGTTCAATTCCATCGTACCTCAACATGAATTAATTAATTATATTGTAGTTTATAATAAATAATATGATTGTTTTAATTTATTGATTTGTACTATCTTCTATCTAATAATCTTAAGAAAGGCAATAAGTGAAATTAAAGACATAAATGTATCTATAAAGACAAATTAAAATTGTCTCTAAGAGACAATAATAGTGTTGTTCCTTATTGTCTTTATAAGACAATAATTTACGACAATAGTTTAAGACACTCACTTAAAGACAATATATAAGACAATATGCAACTTTTTTTTTGGCTTGAATTATGACTACACTTAAAAATTGTCTCTAATATTGTCTTAAAACCCCTCTTCATGTTGTAGTGGTTATGAATAAAAATACCTTCCAAATTCCTCCTTTAGACTGATCACCATACCAAACTCGACTTGAACATGATATTTATAAGTTATAACGTTCTTTGGCAGTTTTAACCAACTAACTACCTTTTAGACCAATCAGCAACTTCTGATGCAATATTTGCAACTTTTTGACAATATTGCACTTCTTGACACTCGATGACACAACTCATTTTGAACAATCCAAACACAACTAAATAGACATTTTATGACCTTTGACAATTTGTTTACCCTCGCATGGCCATTTTTCCAACATTTGACCATATGACCAACTGGGACCTTAAACTAGGAAAATTTGCCAACTTGTGCGTCTTTTTACGACTTGTGTTCCATAACTTCTTTTAATGACTTACTATGACTTGCAACATATCCAATGGCCATAATGCATTGAAATACGATCAAACTGCACCTTTGTGACCTTTGATCTCTTGGTGATTAGGTGTTCTTGCACCATGTTTGGGTCTAGTAAGGGTCATTTAAGACCATTTGGGATCATTTTGATTCATTTGGAAATGTTCTCATGGTAAGGTGTTACAAGATACAAAATTTTGCAAAACTTGTCATGCAAAAATTGTCAGTGTTGTCAGAATTTCCAAATGTTCTCATTAGTGTTAACAAATGAGTTACTAATTAGTTGGGAAGGTGGGAGTGGTTGTAATATGATAAATATGTAATACCAACTTGAATTTGGGGGTTGGAAAAGTTTGGAGAATGATAGAATAAGAAGAAACTTCAGTTTTTGGCAAGTTGTATGTTGCATTTTCTGTTTTTTCCTCTATTATAGTCTGATTGTTTCCTTTGATACAACCAAGTATACTACAGTATGAGCCTCAATTTTATGGGAAATGATGGATAGATGAATCTAGTTTCATTTGCTTTTGATTTGGTTCAATTTCTTGAAGATTTGCAGAAGTTATGATCATTTTTGTGAGTGCAGCATTAAATCTTCCTAGGGTTATCAGTTTTGGTGCAAATGAATTAACTCTTATTTCCATGGTTGGATTTTGACAAAACTGGAGGAAATGTCTGTGATACAGTCCCTTATAGTCTCAGTGAAGTGATTGGCCTAATTTATTGATTTATAAACGTTATAGGTGCCAGTTATTTTCATTTGCATGCATGTTTGTCTAATCAAACCTAGTGAAGAAACGGGACAGTCCATTTTTTAAGCATTCCTTACCAAGAACTGTACCCTAATTTTGGGATATGTTCAATAATGGCCAAATGGGTATCCGTAAGAAGCTCTCTTTCCTAGAGATGGATTGGGATTAGAAAGTAATGTCCAAAAATGCCTTTTTGAAATGATAACAGCAAGAATGAGGTGTACTGAGTGAAAATCCACTTTTTTGAATATTTAGTGATCGAAAGTTTGCTTTTTCAAGGATTGTTTAGAGTTTACCACCATTTCTTTGCATCAGTTGGTACCAAAGCCCGAAGTTCTGGGCAAGACAAGTTTTTGGGAGTTTGTGTATTTTCTTTTGCAGGGTGAAGCAAGAACTTGGATGTTAAAAGACTAGGTAGTGAAGAAGGGAGGAAACCTAGGTGAGGTATCACAAAGGCAAGAGTAAGAAAGATGAAAGAGAATTTCTTGAGAATAAGAATCGACTTGTTGAGAAGATTAGTCTGCAAAGACTTGCAGAGTAAGGAGGCACCAAGCAAGAAACAAGAGAAAATGAAAGAGAGAAGTGAGACAAAGAAGGATGAAAAGGGGAAGCAAATTGATACTCAACAAGAGGTAGCAGAGTTGAAGCAAGCCTCAGAACAAATAAGAAAAGATATAGAACAAATGGAAAGAAGAATGGAGCTTGAGATGCAATAACTTCTTGAGGAAGCAAACCAAGAAAGTGGTTGACATTTACTGATAAGGAAGAAGGTAAAATGGCTCATCAAGAAGATCACTCAGAAGAGAAGGATTCGAAAGAGGATAGTAGAACTAGACATTGAAGAATCTTTATTGGTGATGGAAGAGCCTAAGCCATCTAGGAAGAGGGAAAATATGAAGAAAATGGGCTCGGTGAGACTAAAAATGTTATTTCTAACAAAATATTTGCGAGTATGTGTCTGCAATTGCAGCAGATGCAAGTGAAGATGGAAAAGTGTATAAAGAAAAAAAGTACAATGAGGAGACCAGCAGTAAACTGTGGATATGTAGCACCACGTTGGCCTTGTCTCAAGAAGCATTTTGTTGGAACAAAAAGCACAAGTGAACAAGTTGAAATGAATGTAGTTGAGATCCAACAAATGCAAGGAATTGGAAGGAAGAAGATTCATATTTGGTTGGAACTCAAATTTCCTTTTTGTGAGGATTATGATGTAGGGGCATCAGGAGTCTCATCACAAGCATCATTGTCACTTTCTGATTTTTAGGTTGTTCTGGATGTGTTTGGGTCTAGTAAGGTCATTTAAGACCATTTGGGATCATTTTGATCCATTCTGAAATGCTTTCATGATAAGTTGCTAACAAGATGTTAAATGTTATTGTTACTTTTTCATTTTTAGCTTGTTTTGGATGTGTTTGGGTCTTGTAAGGTCATTAAGACCATTTGGGATCATTTTGATCCAATCTGAAATGTTTTCATGATAAATTGTTAACAAGATGTAAAATGTTGCAAAAGTTGTCATAACTTTTTTGCCAATGTTGTCAAAATGTTATCAAAATTTGGAAATCTTGTCATTAGTGTTAACAAAGGAGTTAGTAGCTAGTTGGGAAGTTGGGAAGTTGGGAGTAGTTGTAATATGATAAATACATATTATCAATTCAAATCTGGGGGTCGGAGAAGGTTGCAGAATGAAGTAAGAAGAAACTTCATTTTTTGGCAAGTCGTATGTTGCATTTTCTATGCTTTTCCTCTATTACAGTCCAATTGTTTCCTTTGGTGCGACCAAGTACAACAGGCCTAAAACCAATGGGAAAAGATTGATAGATGAATCTAGTTTCATTTTCTTTTGGTTTGGTTCAATTTCATGAAGATTTGTAGAAGTTATGATCATTTTTGTAAGTGCAGGTCTGAATCTGCCCATCAATTTTGGGGAAATGACATGACTCTTATTTCCACCATTTGATTTTGACAAAAAATGGAGGAAATATATGTAATAAGGTCCTTTTCAGTTTCATTGGAGCGATTGGCCTAATTCTTTGAGTTGTGAATGTTATGGGTGACTATTCTTTTCATCTGCATGTGTATTTGTCTAATAAGGTGTAGCCAAGAAGTGAGAAAGTCCATTTTTGAAGCATTTCACACAAAGAACACAACTTTGATTTTGGGATGTTCAATGATGGTCAAATAGGTATCTGAAATAAGTTTTTTTTTCTGGAGAGGCTAGGATTGAAAAGTTATGTCCAAAATGCCCTTTTGAAAGGCTACAAGCAAGAATGAGGCCTAATGAGTGAAAACCCAATTTTAAAAATGTTTAGCAATTGAGAGTTTTCTTGTTTGAGGATTGTTTGTAGTCTATCACGCCTATTCCGCATCACTTATACAATGTAATCTTGAAACATGAATCAAAAAGGTTTTACAAATGTGCTTTTTTAATTCTTTTCTCTAGCAAGCATCAAACAACCTTGTCATGAAGCCTCTAGTTGTTAACAAGTGCATGCCAGATGACCGTACAGGCGTTGTCATCAATGGAAACATATCTCTCTAGTATGGACCCTAGTCATGATAACAAGTTTTGGTTGGCCAGATAAGTGAAAAATGCCAAAGTCCAGAAAGGCATTACAGAGTATAGTTGGACAGTTTTGGTCAGTGAACATAGACAAATGATTAGATGGATCTATGACTTCAGGGATATGATATATGGGATATATATGGTTTAATATTATATTCGCCAGTTTTATTATGCGATATGGCATCATGAAGTAGTACAGGTCCAGTAAGGCAGGGACATAGGGCAGTTTTGGTAATCATATTATTTGGCACAGTGAATTGAATTGGTTTACCTTTTCAATTACTTAGAATTGAAGGGACAACATCCAAGGTCTTAAGTCTTCGATAACATGGTCTTATTTTGTATTTTGATATGCATATGGATGTGTTTGATTAAGTCCCATTAGAGCTGACCGAGGTAAAGAACTAAAGAGGTATGTAGGAACCAATTATGGTATGCAAGGATTAGTAGTTGTGTTGTTATGATGTGCAAGCCTTGATGCTGGTTATCAGTAATCAGACATAGTGGTGCTATGTATGGCTCATTGTATATGATCCAAACTCTATGTAATATTTCATGTATTGGACAACGAGTCCTTGAAGGTGGCTGGCTTTAACCTTCATCCGTGAGTAGTGAGCTCCTTTTTTGTTCTCACAACTCCTGATAGGATTAAAGATCTTTAACAAGGTCTAGTCTACTAACAGGTACTTATGTACTAGATGTATTGTATCGACTCCTAACAAGGTCAAGTCTTCTAACAAGGACACTTTTATCCTAGTGCATTATTTTGTAGGTTTAATGTCCACCAAGGCTTTCCCTTGGTCAGGGTTTTCGTCGAGAACAAATGATGGTGTTATGAGTTCTCTTGTTTTGTATGCTTTATTGATATGTGATGAAAAATGAAGCAAAAGTAGTGGAGATTGAACAATCCTCAGACCTGGTTCAGAATTTTCAGAAGGAAAAGGAATCTCTTCAACATGAATATAAGATTACTACACTTCATATGGCCAAAGAAATAGAGAAAGGAAAAGAAGACAGAAACTCGAAGCAACTTTGAAGACTAGATCTAATGAATGCCATGATCTGAATATTTAGCTCGGATAGATGAAGATGGAACTTGAAGATTCAAGATCTAACTATCAAGAACTTGAAAGTTATACCAATATTATCAAGGGTGAGCTTGCTTAGGCTAAGAAACACATTGGAAAACTTTACTCAAGCAGTGATAAACTTGATGAGCAGTTGCAACAACAGAAGCCTAAAGGTGATATGTCTGGTCTTGGCTACAATAGTGCTGAAAGTTCTAAAGTAGCAGAGGAAAGGACGATGCAAAATGAAGTTCAGAGTTATGGTTGTTGGTTATTTAGTAGCCATAGAGTTAATCAGTGTAGCCATACACTCAGTATCAGTAGGCATCATTCGTGCAACTTACAAAAAGGTTGATGGAAGGTCAAGAGTTTCTTGGAGAAAGCTGCTAAAGTTTATGGAGAAGATTCCTCAGTTGATGTTCATATATTTTGTTCAATTTGATCAAATAATTAATGTTTTGATATTAACATAAATTTTTGGAGACAAAACCTTCTAGGTTTTGATAGGAGAGCTGGACAGAAATCTGGTTCTTCTTCAATGTGGTAGATTCGTGATGGAGACTGCATGTGGACTAAAATTGTGAAGTCATCTTTGAAATAATTTTTTTAGGGGTTTGCTTATTTTAGGAATAAGTCAAATATTTAGAATTCGTATCTTAGTTGAGGCCAGGTTGTTATTTTCTGAATATTCTATCTATAAAGTATTTTATGATTGGATGTGGGCTTGTTGAAGATTTATTTTATATTTCTGGGGACCTGAATTGATTTGGTATAGCGGACACTTTAGTTTTGATTTTTAATATTTCAAACAAATATATGTATTGCTGGACTATTATAAACTCAGTGGCAATTATATTATCTGACTTAATGAAGTGCCTCTTGTTGGTGTTTTAAAATGTCAGGTTCAAAAACCCAATGATGAGAACAAAATACATTTAGGGGCAGCTAAATCCCATGTTCAACATATCCATTGAGACATCGGGGCCAACTATAAGGCTATTCTCCTACTTTAGGGTCTACAAAACCTAGGCGGGTGAACTTCAGATTCATTCATATGGTACCATTTCCAAAAGCATACAACTAAATCTATATAGAAGATAAAAACCCGAATCTTCTATGCTTATGCAAACAACATAAACATGAAATAGCTAATGCCATGACCTATGAACTTGATAAGTTAAGTGAGGGCAACTCTTTTCGGCTCTTCAACATAAAAGGGAAAAGACTTTGATTAATGATGTTGATTATCAGCAAAACCAAGGTATGAACAACAAAAATATGCAATCTCCAAGCTGATCAGTCCCTTATCCATTGGGCATTAAATAAGCCAGAACATACATAAGGATACCCAAGATATTTTCATATATCTAGATATCAGATCTATCCATTCACCTTGCAAATGGACATCTATCTTCAAAATGAAACTTATACTTATCAAATCCTCCCATGATCCCTGCAATTCTATTAATGAATATCAAACAATTTACTCAAGTCTTTGACCCAACAACAAAATACACAATGACATACAACTTCAAAGCCAAGTTGTAATTGGACAATATGCACGTTGTACATATATCACAGAAAATTACAAACCCATAAAGAGGAGACAAGGTTCAGATTGAAACTTTAAACAAAGTTTTGTATTCATTTCCTTGAAACCAATATATCAAAAGTATGCAAGAACTCAAAAAATACCAGTGTTACCTCGACGCGGGGGTGTGGCGGTACGAGTTTCGAGTGTGGGAAAAAAATGGCCTCAATTTGGGGACGGCGAGGGGATGCTGGGGGTGCGGCGGTGGAGGAACTATAGTTCATTTCGGCCCAAGCAAGAAGAGCAAGGATTCACATGTCCGTGTCTATTTTGACGCACAAGGCCTTACCTCTTTGGTCATTCGCTACCTTAGGGCCCCCTTTTGGCACTGGGGCATGGTCACGGCAGTACTCAAAGACGAGCTTGCATAGTATATATATATAATATATATGACTGAAAATACTAATTATGAAATGATACTTCAATATATTTATATTATATAACATTAACATACCAAATATAGTTGAATACAATGAATAGAGAAAATTGAAATGCGATTCACAAACCATAAGTTCAAACTTGAAACTTGAAGCTTCATAACTATTACTAATGACCATCTAACAAATTAACTTAGTTGAAGATGCAAGATTCAAAATTCATTGTTCAAATATGATTCTATGAATATCATATATCATAAAGATGCTCATGATGACAATGAGCCGAATAGCATGAAACAGTGAAATAATAATAATGTATCATAGCCATATCAATGTGAGTACAATCAACAAAATGACAAAATGTCAATAATGAGAATGGAATCATCTCAAGTGCTCTCTAATCATCCCCTATACCGAAGTCCTCATCACTGGAACTACTAGCCTCTAAAGGAACACCAACTAGCCCTACATTGGCTTCTACTACATCGTCATCCTCATCAATCTGATCTAGATCCTTTGGCTCCGCATCCCATCGTGCTGTAGGGCTCTCCTTGTACTCACATCTTGCGATCTTTGAGCTGAAAGTAACCATGTACAACAACCAACTTCTCCGCTCTCTTAGAGGTAAGTCTGTTCCTCTTAACAGAGTGAATGAAGCTATAGGTGGACCGATTCCTCTCTGCAGCTGAGGAGCTAGACACTTGAGCTAACAAAGTTGAAAGTTACAATTTACAAGTTACAAACAAATGTTCATACAATTTGTAACAAATAATAAATGGTAAATCAATGATTAATAATTATTGAATCAATGAATCATAAATTAAAATCAGTAAAGTAAAACTCTTAAAGTTAATATTATAAAGGGCTGGAATTGGTAATTAGTATTACAAACCTGAGAAAGTAGTTGAATGGCTAGTGAGGTGATCTTTGACTTCTGTGACCTATGACATTTCCACCACAAAATGGGATTCTTTTGTGCCATGGTTTTGAAATCCACCTTTACAATATCTGAGTATACTACAAGTTACAAGTTTTAAAGTTTACAACATAATATTAAAATAAATTAAATAAAGTTATAAGTAACAAATAATTATTAAAAGAACTTATAATTATAAAGAGTCTAGAGCACTGAATCAAGATTTAAGGATTACCTGAAAGACTAGCAAATTCGGACCACTTAGTGTGAATCTCACTAGCGGTCTCAATATCATACATTTTGGGAATTCATTGAAAGAACCCATTCGTCACCTCATCATCCCGAAGTGGTGTTACTTTAGTAGGCCTAGATATGTACCACTTCGGGTTCAATGCATAGGCAACCATGTGCAAATGAGTGTTCAACTTCTCCCCCTTGCGGTGAATGATAGGCTCAATGTGCTTCGTATAGAATGCTAGAGTGGGGTCTCTCTCACGCACAACAACCCTCATCTGCCCAAGCATGGAATCAATGCACTCATAAGCCTCTCCAAGGCTAGGTGAATCTGCATCTCCATTTCTGATCAACGGGAAAATTGGAGTAATGATGGAGATTATGTATTTTGCGTCACTCCAAAACTGATCGCTCTTCACTGTCTCCTTTACCCTTTTCCCCTGCTTTGTTTTGGACTTAGGCCATCGATTCCATTCTTGTGTTATAACCATGAGTTACAATGGCTCTTGCAAATCAATCATTCTCTCCAAGATAATATAATATGATGCGTACCTGGTCTCAACTTGTTTCAGGAATTGCTTTTTTGCGAAGCTCCTGAAAAGTGCATGTGATGTGTGGTGATTGCAGATAAACATCTACACCTCTCTTCCATCATTAACCACCTTTCTAATCCACTCTATTTTCCCCATGTCTTTGAGTGCATTGTTCATGGCATGCACACAACATGGAGTCCACCAAATATGCCTATAGGCTGTCTCAACAAGCCTCCCTGTAGCTTTGCACACGTGCTGCATCTGTCACAACTTGGACCACATTTTGTGGCCCAACCTCCTCAATGGCTTCCCTAAGCACATGAAATTGAAAATCAACATTTTTACGATGCCCTGAACAATCAACTGCCTTCAAAAAGTATGGGCCCTCGGTGCATGTAACCATAATGTTGAAGAGTGGACAATGACTAACGTCTGTCTACCCATCCATGATAATGCTGCAGCCTGAAACCATCCAACATGCTTTCATTTGCTCCATCAAGATCCCAACCTTGTCATAGGCTCTATGCAACAATGTGGCCCTCAACTTTTGGTCACCTGGTGGCACATATGATGGCTATCCCTCGTTCACTGCCATGAACATCATCCTAAAAAAATAGGGAGATCGAGCCACATGTGTAGAGATGCCATTCGCAAAGAAGAAATCACCAACAACATCATCTAACCGGTCCCTTGCATGCATGTTAAATAAATGAGCAATGGGGTTACTACTACTATGACTTGTAGTTGCTTTCCGTTTCCCCCTACCGCTATCCCTTGTTGACCTATGTGTAGGTGAGGATAATGATGGTGTAGGTGACATAGTACCTACTCTCTGATGCAAGATACGAGTAGATGTATCTTGCTGCCCCTGTAACTACTGTATATTCTGTACTTGTTGCCTAGCTGATAAAGATCTAGGCACTGGAACATCACTATCATCAGGAATGTCCCATAGTTTGTTCACTTCAATTCTGTATTTGATATTC
Source organism: Cupressus sempervirens (assembly GCA_028749045.1). NCBI lineage: Eukaryota > Viridiplantae > Streptophyta > Pinopsida > Cupressales > Cupressaceae > Cupressus > Cupressus sempervirens. The sequence continues at coordinate 209,942,194 of CM053785.1, read as the reverse complement.
TTAGGATTTGACAAGAATATGCATGGGTTCATGCCATAGCCACTCCAAAAAAGGTGTGAATTAACTCTTGTAATGCTGCCAAACCATTCTGCGCCACATATATTGCACTTACATTTACGTGTACCACCACCTGAAGGTGTAGGGTGTGTAATTTTTGTAGCAAACTATTTTAGAGGGGACTTTGGATCATAAGGACCTCTAGCATACTTTGTCAAAATCTCTGAAGGGCAATCAATAAAAGGCACCCCTAGTGCAACATATGGAGGCTCTTCCTTAGGCTCAGATTGGCCACCTATATCAGCCCCATGATCACTTCCTTTGGGCTTGGGCTCAGGCTCATAATCATATGCACTTGCCTCATTAATTTCTCTGTCTTCTGCACTTTGGCCAGATCTAGATGCCATGTATAAAATTGGATTTCACAAAATGAAAATATAATTATAAAAATGATCATGATACATTTCAGCCCAACTAAAAATAAGTTATACAAATTAGTTTTAGCCTACTTAAAACTTAAAACTTTATACGTTTCAGCATATGGCATATTGCCATATTTTTATTTTAAGAACAAAGAAAAAAATTAAAAATTAATATAGTTAATAAAAATCATAGAACTATCAACTATCAATTGCAGCTTTGACCTTGCAATAGTGCGATTTCAAGCTTTCGCAACTTCGCCACTATAAACTTGAGTCAATTATAAACTTTTGCAATGTTGCGATGGTCTAAAACTTAACTCCTTGATTACTTAATCACTATATCGCAACTTAAGTTTTCATTCCATCTCAAAACCCTGAGACATTGCGATGAGCATTCTTTTGATCGTTAGATACTTTTTGTGGCTTTGAAACTTACAACCGCAGCTTCCAACTTACTCGTGCGATGCTGCGATAACTATTAACTTGACTGTCTCCTTCATCATCGCTGCTTTGCAACCTGAGGATCTGAGTTAACATTTAACCTTGCGACGATGCGACATCCTTAAAACTTAATTGCATGGTCTCTTTTACTTCGGGTCCACTGATACACGTGTCATTACCTCCTATCCCGCTTTGTTTAAACTTCACACAACTTCAGAATGTAGGGATATGCTAATCGTTGATCATAACATGATCAACGATCAATACAAATAACTCTCCAAGGGTTAAGATTTTCAAAAGGACACTGCGTGAATTGACCCAAGGTAGACCTAGGGTAAAAAAGAAAATATGTGCTAAGTTAAGGATTTTCATGGGAAACATTTAAAAGACCACGAAAAACATATGATACAAAGGTTTTTTCAAACATACTCAGGGCTTTATAAAGCCTTGCGTGGATTTTGAAAATGTGAATAATGAAAACCTATTTTCAGGAACCTAGGGCACAAAGGACATTATGAAAACAATAATTAGGGATTTCTTATGAGGGATGACAAATTTTCAAAAACCCTAAACATCAAAAATACTTTTTTCTTGATTGTCACAAGGTATTTCAATTTTTTTTGGTTGGGTGAAAATTAGGCCGACACCTCTCTTATAATATGCGTAAGGTCTAATATTCCTGAAGAGTATTAAAAGTTGGTGTATTGGCTTTCTATTGGTGCTGGAAAACATTAAGATTTCACATGTAGGACATAATTTGTGGTCTGCCACAGGCTTTCACCTGCATGGGAATTGATATTGGACAGCAAGGTTATGATCTACAGATGGTAATATATATATATATATATATATATATATATATGGCATGCATTATGTATTCAACGAAGGTGATAATATACATATGTCATGCATTATGTATTCAAAAAAGGTGATAAGAAGCCAATGCTATTAGAATTAGCAGCATCATTGTTTACTTCAATCACAATAGGGCCAAACATTGTGTATTTTTGAAGCCGAACGTCATTATATGCTTGGAAGGACATTAATATTATAATCCTTTCCATTAAATAAAATATATCATGGAATTTTGAGACTTGTTTGACTATCAAGAATTGCCATTGCAAATGATTCATCTACCAAGTGGCCCGAATATAATATCCTGTGTATACAACATAGATGGCAGCATTTGCTGATCAATGGCTGTGTATTATTAGTTGAATAATTGTTTTGTCATGAAGAGTAATATTTGTAGCACTTGGTTTGAATATATTGTTTTCTGCATACTTCATGGATGGTTGGGAAGTGAGGTATGTTAATTACTAAAGCTCTCCGTAGACAACAATTTAGTATATTGTGATGGCATGCGTTGAATTCTGTATGGTTGTGTTATCTTTCCTATTTCCATTCTGGTCTGCTGTGAGCTCTTCCTATTGGTGGTGCTTATCTCTGGGGTTTTTGATTCCACATTAGATGCAAAGCATTGGTGGCATTCTATCTCCTTCATTCCTGAAGATCACCATTGTTGGAAGCAAATGCTTTATATCTGCAATTACAAATAGGCTAAAGATGTCATTTACTAGAATCTGTAACATTCAATGTTGAGTGTATCTAAATATTGAGTATGTGATATGCCCAAAATTATCATGTGTTAATAGTTGAGATATCACAAATTTCTTATAGTCATATCAGAGTTGTTCTTTTCTGTGCTTAAGTTTGATTAGAAGCAATACCAGTGATTTGCCCTTGTGTTTTGGTTGCTTCTTACCTCTGCATCCCAATTTTCATGATTAAGTGCTTCTTATGATATTTAGCAACATTAAAACTCAACTGCAATCGCACATAAGAGCTCAAAAACTCAAAACCAACTTTGTTTACAAACTGTTTGACAAAAGGTCAAAGTTTCAAAACTAAAATTTTGGGGCAGAACTAGTTAGGAATCTTACAATGAGGTCCCCAACATCTTCTCTGAGATATTTCTTCATTAGCTTGGGTAACTGAGAATGGTTTCTCTTAGGTCCATCTAGCCACTCCTTGTTGACAAGCCTAATATAGTGACCGGATTTGCTCTCATATTCCTCATGGTTTCCATATTTGTCTTGTGAGCATAAAACTTATGCTCAAGGATGTTAAAAGAATTTCTTAGAGCATCTGTTCCCATGTGGCAGTGAAACTTGTCTCTGGTGCCTTTTCCTGCATATCATCCTTCATCTGTGCTGACCTTCTTGCTTTAGCAATTTCATTGTTTTTGGTTCCTTTAGTCTTCGTTGTTGGATCTTTTCCTTCCTTAGCTTTGGTCTTGGACTCGATGTTTTCGCCATCTTTATCCATGATGCCTAACCTGCCATACAAGATCTTAATCATGTTTTAACTTTCTTTTAATATCAAATTTGCAAGATAGTAAATTAAATCTTGAAGTTGCTAGGTGCTGGCATGTCGAAATCAGACTTATAAAACTTTAAATCAGAATTTTGAAATAGCAAATTTAGGTCTGTAATAGCTTGAAATACTTGCAATTTCAATCAATTCTCAGACCTACACATCACACTGCTTTTGCTTCCTCACTTTCACTTCGCTGTTTATGAGAAAAAGTGACTGAGATCTGTGAAATAATGCCTGGAACATAACTATATATTGGCACATAACTATATAGTTTTGATAAACGATTTTGATATTTGCCTCTAATAGCAGCAACATTGTGGAAAGGCAAAAATTCAAGTTTTGTGCCAATCTCTATAGATTTCAGGCCTTGAATTCACTGGAGATGATTGAAATCAGAAATTTATTTGCAGTTAAATGCTATTATCAGTCCTCCTTCGACATGAAAAGTTGAAGTAGATTAATTTTTTATCAGCACCTATATACAACCTTGCATCAAAATTGATTAAAAATCTTCCTCAAATTGCTCTTTGCTGGTTCGAGTTTCTCCTAGTATGCCTGCAATCAGATTTGAAATGATTTTTAAAAAATGGTGAAATGACATTGTTTATATCGTTGATCACTTAAATTTATTTCATCTTTCAAGACTACAAAAGATTGAATTTCTACCATCAAATGTTAGATGGCAATATTGATGATAGATTCCATTTTCATTCATTGTATGGCCTTTTATTAAATTTAATCCTCTCGCCATTTGAAATTAAAAAATTAGGCCCTCTAATTGGATTGAATTACTCTCTATGTCATATAAATACAATCCTTCATAAAACTTGGGTCTCCCTTGGTTGAATTTGAGGCATATCAAGGCCTAATAAAGGTTCATTATTGAATTCGATGAGGCCTTGTATTAAATTTGAGTGTCGAGGCCATGGCCATTGATTTTGAGCTCATTTGTTTGCTACCAAGGCTCATACATTACCTTTATGGGTAGCATTCATTGAATATAGGCCACACGTTTCCCATTTGAGATTTGAGGCCTAAAACCTATTTTATTTGAATTCAAACTCATGCCTCATTTTAGGGTCAGATGCTTAGAACTTGAGCTCATATGTTAGCTTTATAAGGCCCAAATTTGGGGTTGCACTGATTGATTTGGTGCTGCCTTATTGTTTCAAGGCCACATGTTACTAGTTTAGGACTTTATTTGGAGTTTTCGGCCCATACGTTTGGGCTATAGGGCTAGATTTACATTGAATTCAGGCCTGATTTAATCTGACTAGGTCTACACATTTCATTTACAATTCTAATTTGGGGTGAGGCCTATGTCTTTGGGTTCACACATTTTCTGTTGGAGGATAGATTTGGCCCTATCCTAATTGAATTAAGGCCCAATATTAATCAGACTAGGTTCACATGTTTTATATTCAAGCTGATTTGCATTGAGTGTAGGCTCTACCCTAGATTTTAGAGTCCATACATTTGGAGTTTGGGACCTAGATATTTACAATTAGTCCATGCATTTAGCTATAGGGGGCTGCAAGTTGAATGTTGAGGACATATCTTGCAAAATGAGGCCACACATTTCTTGTTGAAGCTACTTGAGCCATAGGAAGGGGCCGTATGGTTGGTTGCAAATTCTCTTACATTGTTTCTCACCTTATTGAATACAAATCTCTCCCTTAGACTGATCTTCTTTATTCCATCACCCAAAAAATGTAATTCACTCCATTGCCATTTAAGGAAGTGGATTCCGCCATTTTATCTATCAAATTGCCACTTAAGGAAGTGGATTCCACCCTTTTATTTGTCAAGTTGCCACTTAAGGAAGTGAATTACACCTTTTTTTTCTATCAAGTTGCCGTTGAAGTGGATTCCACCTTTTTATCTGTCAAGTTGCTACTTCCACCAGTTTATTTGCTTGCCACTTAAGGAAGTGATTCTAGTTGTTTATCTATCAAGTTGTCACTTAAGGAAGTGGATTCCACCTATTTATCTATTAAGTTGCCACTTAACAAAGTGGATTCCATCTATTTATTTGTCCGCCACTTCAGGAAGTGGATTCACCTTCTTATCTAGCAAACCTAAAGAAGTAACATTTGACATTTGTTTTCTCTTATGGAAATTTAACTTATGCAATATTACAGGGCAAAACTTTGCATTGGTTTTGTATTTGCAGGTTGCCACTTAAGGAAGTGGATTCCACTTTTTATCTAGTAGGTTGCCACTTAGGGTGGTGGTTTCCATCTTCTTATCTGGCAAGGTGGAGCAACCTTCCTATCTAACCAAGTGAATTTAAGCAAAGCCTTGCTCCTTTTTTTAATGCCAATGACTAGCTCAACTGTACATTTGACTCTTAACTTCTTTAGCCAATTTTTGCAAATGTTTAGTTTTTAACACTTTGGCTTGAGAGACTTGCAAAATTTCAAAGTGTTGCCTATCTTTTCCCCCACCTAAACCTACGAACGAGAAGCAAAAAGATGGGGATCCCTATTTCCAATGGGATGATGGTGTGAAAACCTCACAACACAATCCTAATTGGAGTTTTCATAGAATATCTTGGTCATTTATTCGAATCAATCTAGGGGCTTCATTATAGTTGAGAGGTCTATATAAAGGTTGTCTTTCTCATTTATAAAGGTTTAGATCATTAGAAGGGATTAGAAGATTAGATAGTAGTAGAAGTAAAGTAAGAGACAAGAAATTGTTGCCAAGATTATGGTGAAGTTAATATACATTTTTCTTTGAAGGCGTTGTGAATTTGTGTACGAGTTTCTACATTTTGCATGTTTTCAACTTCTCATAGTTTAGTAAAAGTTTACTAGTTAAAATGAAGAAATGAGAAGATGAATGATGAATCCAATGTCCATACCTCTTGTTGCTTATTGATTGCAAGTTGCAATGTAGGGTGAGTCTTACCTTGCTTAAATACTAAGTTCAATTGTGGATGTTCCTTTGGATTGTGCCAACATTGGGTATTTGAATGAATGATTAAAAATATGAAAACTTTTGGTGTTCCCTTTGGAGTTTTCATCATCTTTGTGTAGTTGTTTCATTTGGCAAAGAAAAGTTTGGTTAAAGGAATTCACTCATCTAAGCATCATCCATTTTCATGATTGTTCTTAGGAATAGAGTAGATTTCTCTAAACCCTTAAAAACGAAATCCATTTTTTTGTTGTTGAAGTTGAGTTAGTGTTCCAAGTTATAGCCATTTTTAGGAGATGAGTTGTTAAAGTCTAGGAAGAATAGTGCAAGTCCCTACACGATGACGAGCATATCACATTATTAAACTAAGTTTTATCCAATGTAAAGTCACATATTCATATCGTAAACCTTGGGGTTGCTTCATTTGATCATTCATTTGTCACAATGTTTAGCATTTGAGGTTTCCTTGTTCAAGACAAGATAGAATACTTAGTATTTTATTCTACACGTTTGAGTGGTCAGAATACTCACATTAACACTTGGTATCCCCATTGATGCCAGGTCTCAAAATCTAAGGAGACACATTGAAGCACTAAAAAAGGTTTCATACGTATCTTCAAGGGACATTGCATTATGAACTTCAATTTTAGCATTCATATAAGATTACGTTGGTTGAAATTTTTGATTCAAATCAGGAAGGTTCTATAGATGATTAAAAGTCTACTTCTAGTTATACTTTTAATATTGGATTTGCAATAATTTCATGGAAGTCCAAGAAACAATCCACTGCACCTCTTGTTATTGTAAAATTTGAATTACAAAGTTGCTACTTTTGTTTCTAGTTAGGCAGTTCGATTGAGGAGATGGTTATAAAATATGCAACTAATCCTTTGTTGCTTGCTAGGCAATTTGGTCAAGGAGACGATCATAAGATATTGATCATCTCCTCTATTGCTTGCTAGGTAGTTTGGTCGAGGAGATAGTTATAAGATATGCAACAAATCTTAAAATAGTCCCACTATTTTGTATTGTGATAATTAGAGCACTATTTGATGAAAAAGATTCCAGTGTTTTATAGTAGCACTATGCATATTGATTCAACACCACTACATTAGTGAGTGAGTTAAACAAGTTTTGGTTGAGCTTGTCTATTGTCCTATCATGACACAACTTGTTTATATCTTCACAAAGCCCCTAAAATGAGTTCAAGTAATACATTCTAAGCTTTGTATAGAATTCTTCCAAATTTTCACAATGGGGGAGAACAATAGAATAATGACCAATTTTTTCAATGGTCATCATGGATCTTGTAGGATGATGAACATTTATGGTTATTTTTAATGACTAGTTATTTAGTAGTTGTAGATTTCAATTTTCTATTCTGTTCTATTTTTTGGACTATATATGTATGACATTTTATACACAAAAATCAATAGAGTGCTTTGGAGTATTTTACCATTTCATTGTATGGTTGTTGGTGGATGATTTACATACCACCGTAATTTAATTTGTAACTCTTCTAAATACTTACACATCACTTACAAAATTAGTAACCATTTTTTATTATTTTTTGCTAGAGTGACACATATAACTCATTTGTTGCATTAAAAGGATAGTTGTTTAATTTAATTTCTCAAATTGTACATAATAGTTGCTATCATCAAACTTCCTTGGAGATGATTATTGTGGTATGCAATGAATTTTGTTCCCTCTAGAGAGTACTTAAATCCAATTTTCTTCTAGTGTGTCTATATGAAAATCCATGAAATTTAAGATAATGAAGAAATCAAGGTTGTTTGCAATCACCTACATGTCATCCATCTTCTTTCATAATGATTTTAAATGATTTATACCTCCAACATCAATGTTATCTTTGAAGTTGTACAAGAATCTTTGGAAACATAAGATTATAAAGATGTAGATGATGGCCATGTATTGCAACATCAAAAAAATAGGTCCTAAGTGTTAATAAGTGTAATGATCACTTTTTTCGGGTCTTAATTAACAATTGACATATTCAAAGAAATACAGTTATTACTTCATTTTCATAGGAAGACAGTTAATTCAGTTACGTTCATGTGAATGAGATTTAGCAATTACAATTACTTAAACGGAAAAATCATAGCTAACATTTGAAAACAACATCAACAAATTTACTATGGAAATTAAAATCTACATATCATGGAATTTGAAACCGAAATCAATCTAGCATTGGTTCTGCAAACACTCAAGTTAGTCCACAAATATCACTATACCAATTAGGGCATCACATACTGCTGTATCAATTAGGGCATCAATTACTATTTGATCGTTTAGGGCTTTAGATGCCATTGTATCATTTAGGGCTTTATATACTACTGTATCATTTAGGGCATCAGATACCACTATATCACTCATTTCCTTCTGATTTCTTAACTGTGGCAATAAGATTAGATGATATGCTCATAATCATTACTCTTATAAATGAAAGATTGAAATAAAAATCAATTAGATAAATCTATCTCTTTCAAATAAATATATTCCATGCCCAGTTAGAAGATCAACGATCTAATTGGTTGCCAATTATATTGACGATAAGAGTTGCTTTCATTTAAAGAAATAACTATAATGATGATACAACTCAATTAAACTTACCTTCTACTTGAATATACATCATAAAAGTAAAAATACCTTTTTTCGACAAATGCTAAAATGCATAGCATATCTTTATCTAATGCACGTCTAACATCTTGTGGAGAGGGAAAACATTGTCAGGGGCTTAACTACCCAACCTTGGACCATAACTTATTGTAAACACCCAAGTTAGTCCACAAATACCACTATAACAATTAAGGCATCACATACTGCTGTATCAATTAGGGCATCAATTACCATTGAATCATTTAGGGCTTCAGATCCCATTGTATCATTGAGGGCTTCAGATACCACTATATCAATTAGGGCATTAGATACCACTGTATCACTCCTTTACTTCCGATTGCTTAACTATGGCAATAAGATTAGATGATATGCTCATAATCATTACTCTTATAAATGAAAGATTGAAATAACTCTCCATCAGATAAATCTATCTCTCTCAAATAAATATATTCCATGCTCAGTTAGAAGATCAACTGATCTAATTGGTTGCCAATTATATTGATAATAAGAGTTGCTTTCATTTAAAGAAATAAGTGTAACGATGATACAACTCAATTAAGCTTACCTTTTATTTGAATATACATCATAAAAGTAAAAATACTTTTTTCTGACAAACATTTGAATGTAGAGCGTATCTTTATTTAATGCATTTTTGATATCTTATGGAGAGGGAAAACATTGTTAGGGGCTTAACCACCCAACCTTGGAACATAACTTATCCCCATACAATCTCTAACGAGAAAGGCCCTCCTTACGTGGAAGAGACATTGAACACCTTGTCATCCATTGAGCATCTTGGTATCTAATCACACCACTCGACTTGACAGTAGGAGAATACAATAAACATGATCATGCATGAGCTATTAAATGATTCTTTTAAAAAAATGATAAACATTTTTATTTCATAACTGATTCTGTTTGATGTTATTGCAGAGTCCTTTCTCTTACCTCTTCACCCTTTTGCATGGCTAAACAACTAGTGAGTCCTAGGTGTTTAGAATTTTAGAGCAAACAACTCTTATTGTTTCATGAAGATTATGAACATCCAACATTTCACAATATGTGATTTACATGATTAAATTCTTTACAAGAATAAATGTAGAAATAGCTATCATCTAATTCCAATGAATATTGGAAAAAAAATAACATATGATTTTTTGTTATAGACACTTTACTTTACATATTGGTAACCAACTCCCTAGAGTTATTTAGCTTTGAATGAGAATAATCTCTAGCTTGCAGCTATGGAAATCAAATTGTAGAGACATTGGAATAACATTAATTGGAAATGATTATCACATGACCTGAAATAAAATTAGAATTGTTTGGAGTCTTACTAGAAGATTTGTATTAGCTTTTCTTCAGATATTTGCAGACATAACCATAGTGTTTGAATACTACTTGAATCCTCAACAAGGAAAAGAACATATATGACTGACTGTATCAGGTGGCACTGCTGTGAGATGGAAAGGTCTTCCACCTCCCTCGGCTTCAACAAGGATGAACAATATATGACATACTTGTAGCAAGAAAAATGTTACTATAAACTGCAGAGATTTTTGAATGGAATATGCAAAATTTTGGATGGTTATTGCAGAGTATCGGGTTTAGATGGTAGTTAGAATTGAACAAGGAAAATCATGAACAATAAAAGGAAGTTGAGTATGCTTGAAATATATGGAAGTCGGGTGAATGAAAGAATAGATATATATCTGCCTCTCACTCTCGACTTCTATTAAAAAGAAATAACGTGACTCCTTGGCTTTCGTAACATAAATAATATCTTGGCTCTTTGAACACCAATTAAAAATGCCAAGTATTAAATCAATTTTCAAACAAGAAAAAGAATAAAAAGATGGAAGAAGATTGAACATTATAATTCAAACATTATTATGATTTATATTTATATACATACATGTAAATATATTGGTGATGTGGCATCATTTTATTTTAATAAAATAATATGATGGTGTTACTTCATTTTTATATCTATGTGTATATACATAGATATATTATATAATAAGATAACATATCATTTAAAATCCTTTGAGGTACGTATTATATTAAATTAAATTAGTTGGTTTTAAATTATTTATTTAATAGCGCATGTGGTTTCATCGATTGTATCCTGGTGTTCAGATCGCTAGGTCCGCAATTTATTTTCCCAATGATGGTGACGCTCCTGTGCCTAATTCTTTTCAGACAATGCTTCCATCTCTTCGACGTGCTTCCTATAAGGAAATTCTTTTTAGTTAAATCATATTACCAATCAAGTTATTTAATCTTAAATAATCATAACGGCTAACCACCTTTTCAATTCTATGAATTTGTGATAAATAATCAACTAACATGTTATCTTTGCATTATAATGACTAACCATCTTACCATTTCGCAGGATTATAACAAATTTGATTGTCAATTGACTTCATGTGAACTTTAATGACTATATTTTAAATTAGGTCAAAAATTGGGATGTAACAATAAGACAACAACACAAAAATTCTCTTTCCATGGAAGTGGTCTCTTGGTTTGCAAATTTATGACACTCATTGCAAGTTTTTCTTGTCAACATTTAAGAAATTTACCCTTTTATTGGAAATCCAATCCTAGATAAATAGAAGTTGGAATTTGTTTCATCATGCAACACTACATTGATAACGAGGAATCCTAGATCACTCCACTTGATCACTATATATCTCAATTTGTTGATTGGATAACTGAAAGAGACTCAAGTTTACAATCCTTTGATTTTCTTTTTCCCTATGACTTATTAATGTTATAGTTTATTTTGTTTGTTGCTTTGCAATTATCACTCTCCTTTCTTAGAACACCTTTTCTTACTTAACAAGGCCTTTTCTTATAAGAAGAAATATTTGAAAGGCTAAACTCTTTTTTAGGTTAGGTAAATGGCAGGAAAGGGACTAGCAAAGAAAATATGTGTCAGATGGATGAGATAGCAGGACAAGAGAATAATGGAGGCCTAGAAGAATGACCATGATAATCCTCTTGGTGTTGGTTTGATCCCTATAGTGGGACAAATTTAAAGATGTAAACTTTGGAGCCTTGATTGTGAGGAATAAACATCTAGGAGAGAAGAAGAATGTGATAGCCAAAGAGTGAGAGCTAATTGGAGAAAGTGGATTGTGTGAAACTAATTTGCAAAAAAGTAAAGCTATCATAGTCAAAATTTAATTGAAAAAAACACACCAATTTAAGGAAACAAACAAGTAGACTGTTACTCTTATTGCTTTTTGCAATTCAACTCAGCCCTGCAAGGCAAATGATTTGATATTTTCATTAGTAATTTCTTAGCTAATAATAGTGTGGTTTTGGTGATTGAATGCAATCTTGTGCTTTAGAAATGAGTTTATTTGTAAGAGAGATGCCATGGTGAATTCAAAGATGAGTAATGAAACTCTCCTTTCAAAGGTCTAATCCAACACTTCAACACGATACCAATAAAAGAAAAAGGTAAAAATGATAAGGGAACAATACTTACAAACTAAAGAATGCAATTTGAAGATCACCAAAAATTTGGCAGTGTCCAAGGGAACAACAAAGGACAAAGAAAACAACTTAAAATATGGCTATAGCCAATATGCCAATAATTAAGCTTTCAACAAAGAGGTGTAATGGAATCATGAAAATGAATGTGCAAATTCACCACGATGATAAAATAAGTGATTTATAAATGCAAAATGGAACATGGATAAAAGCAAAGAAAGAGGAATTAGACATGAAGAAGAGTTCACCAAATGGTTTATCAAAATTTGAGCAACAATAAAACAAAGGAAAAGTTGAGCTGAAAAATACACAACAAAAAATGAAACAAAATGAATTGTGAGTCCATGTTTGAGGATTGGTACACTTCAGTGTTTTTCCATTCATTTCTAAATTGTCAACTTGGTAGATGGGTCTAACTTCTAAGGATGACAACCTTACATTCCAGCCTATCGTGTAAAATCAATTTTCTGTACACATTCAAATTAGGTGAAAATAAGTTTCATATTTTGCAGAAAATACAATTAAATCTCATCTTGATTAGTTAGCACACAGATTATTGAAAAATATTTAATCCTTTGACTAGATTAGTTGAAACATGAGTTGTTAGAAAACATTGCAATTTTTTTCTTGTGATAGTTCATTGTAGTTGGTATCATCTTACTATCTTTATTTTGTACTATTTGACATCTTCAATTCGAATGTAAGTTTTTTGTGTAAATTTAAGCAATACCCTAGTTCAACATGAACCAAGCTTCAGAACATTTTTTTCCATATATTCTTGATTCAACTAGTTATTTTAGACATGCAATTACACCCAAAAGAGATGCAATGTTTTAGCCTATAGCAACATATATTTATGCTAAGAGGCATTCTATACAATGGCAACACAAATGCCCAACACGAGAATATGCCAAGATTCTTTGTCAATAAAAAAGAAAGGGGAGTAGTTACAAACTTCTAAATTAAATATTAAATTATTAAATCATAAAATTAAAAAAAAACATTCCCAAAATAATAGTTGGCCAAAATAATAGGAAGCCAAATGGAGGCCGAAATAATAGGCCTAAAAAAATAGGGACCAAAAAAATAGGGCCCAAAAAATATGCCCAAAAAGATAAGGCCCGAAAATATAGGGCCGAAATAGTTTCAATATGATTTTTTTTGTTAAATTTAATTGTGCATGCACATTCATGCTTATTTTTTGTAGGGAGTGAGGGAATTTGAAATAAATTCGTGGAATGTGAAGAGACGTCCATTGGGGGATATGAGGAGCCTCTCACAAGTCATTTTCATTTTATGTTTTTGAAAAGATTAGAGTAGATTAGAGTTTTTGAAGAGTAGATTAAAGTTTTGGAGTAATTATTTGCATGTGAGAATTCTATTTTAATTTTTAATTTTAATTTTAGTTTTGCATTTAGATTTAGATTTAGTTATGTATTTAGATTTAAATCTAGATTTAGTTTCAAAATTAGTTATAATATTTTTCTTTGGTTTGGATTTCAATTTCAATAAGTTTGATATAGTTTAGCCTTGTATGTTTGATTTAGATTTAGAATTCATATTGATTCAAAATCTATTCGATATAGATATTTGATAATACATTTCATTTGCAGATTTATTTAATGTGCATGTTTCAATTTAATTTTACATTTCCATGTTTCATATTAGTTTTAGATTTGCATATTTCAAAATACTTTTGGTTTGCATGTTTTAGATTTGTATGTTTCATAATAGTTTTATATTTGCATGTTTCAAAATATTTATATTTTTGATGTTTCATAATTAAATTTTATCATTAATGTGGGTGGCAAGGTCACTTTTATCAATAAAATTTGTATTTTATTAAAGTTAATGATTAATTTAAAATAAACAAATCATATATTTAGTTTATATTTTGTCATTATTTAATTAGATTATGTATGTGTTTTATTTAAATATTTTTCATAATATATATAGATTTTTATTAATATTAATATTTGTAATGTTTGAAAAGTGGAAGGTAATGCCACCATATTTCAAACATTACAATCTAACTATTTTATTTGAAATAGTTTTGATTTTTATTTATGTTATTTTGAACATTGTTCATTTGAAAGAATTTATGTTAACTATTAATACTTTTTCATTCTGGTTATTTCTATATGTTGATTTTTTTATAAGTTTGCAAGTTACTATTTGAGTTATGGATGCCTCGAACAGAGAATCAAACATTATTTGATACTAGCCTGACTACTTCAATGACCTCACCTGATTTCTTTGAGACTGAGTTTGACAAATGCCTACAAATAATTAAAGAGACGTGCACAACTATAATTAAAGTTGTGGAGAACACAATATTTCCAGTAGACCCTAACCCTAACCCTAACCCTAGCACTATTTCTAACTCTAACTCTATCTCTAATGCTAATCCTAATTCTAACTTTAATTCTAACCTTAAATCTAACCTTAAATCTAACTCTAACTCTAACTCTAACTCTAACTCTAACTCTAGCTCTAACTCTAACCCTAACTCTAACTCTAACTCTAACTCTAACTCTAATTATCACCCTAACCCTAACCCTAACCCTAGCACTATTTCTAACCCTAACTCTAACTCTAATGCTAATCCTAATTCTAACTTTAATTCTAACCTTAAATCTAACCTTAAATCTAACTCTAACTCTAACTCTAACTCTAACTCTAACTCTAGCTCTAACTCTAACCCTAACCCTAACTCTAGCTCTAACTCTAACTCTAACTCTAAGTCTATCTCTAATTCTAACCCTACCCCTAATTCTAACCCTAACTATAACTCTAACTCTAACTCTAATTGTAACCGTAACCCTAACATTAACCCTAACCCTAACTCTGACTATAAACCTACCCCTAATCCTAACCCTAACACTATATATAACTCTAACTCTAACCCTAACTTATTCTAATCTTAATCCCAAACCTAACTCTAACCCTAACCCTAAATCTAACAAGGTAACTTTAACCCTAACCCTAACCCCAACTCTATCTCTAACTCTAACTTGAACCCTAACCCTAACCCTAATCCTAACCCTAACCTTAACCCTAATTCTAACCCTAACACTAACTCTAATTCTAACTCTAACTCTTATACTAACACTAACACTAACACTACCTCTAAATTTAACTCTAACTCTAATTGTAACCCTAACCCTAATGCCAACCCTAACCCTAACACTAACCCTAACCTTAACTCTAACCCTAATTCTAACCCTAACCTTAATTCTAACCCTTAATATAACCCTAACTCTAACTCTAACTCTAACTCTAACCCTTATTCTAACTCTAATTCTAACTCTAACTCTAACCCTAAGTCTTATTCTAACCCTAACCCTAACCCTAACTGTATTTGTAACCCTAATTCTAACCCTCGCCCTAATTCTTACCCTTACCCTAACCTTTACTCTAACTCTAATCCTAACTATATTTTTAACCCTAATTCTAACCCTAATCCTAACCCCAACTCTAACTTTAATTCTAAACCTAACCCTAACCCTAACCCTAGCTCTAACCCTAACTGTAACTCTAACATCCTAGCACTAGCTCTAATTATAAACCTAACCCTAACAATAACCCTAAATCTAACCCTAACTCCAATTCAAACTCTATCCCTCACCCTAATTTTAATCCTAACCCTAACCTTAACCCTAATTCTAACCTTAACCCTAAGCTTAGCTCTAACTCTAACACTAACCCTAACCTTAACACTAACCTTAACCATAATCATTAATCTATCCCTAACTCTAACCCTAAATCTAACTCTACCACAATTGGACTGTAATCATAACCCTAACCCTAACTTTAATCCTAGCTCAAAACCTAAACCTTAACTCTAACTCAAACCCTAATCCTAACCCTAACCCTTACTCTAGCCCTAACCTTCACCATGAGCACAACTCTAACCCTAACCTTAACCATAAACATAACTTTATCCCTAACTCTAACCCTAAATCTAACTCTACCATAATTGGACTCTAACCCTAACCCTAACCTTAACTTTAATCTTGACTCAAACCCTAACCCTAATCCTAAATCTAACCTTAACCCTAACTCAAACCCTAACCCTAACCCTAACCCTGACCCTAGCCCTACAATAACCCTTAACCTAACCCTAACTATAACCATAACTCTAACCTTAACCTTAACCATGAGCATAACTCTAATCCTAACCTTAACCATAAGCATAACTCTACCTTTAACTCTAACCCTAAATCTAACTCTACCATAATTGGTCTTAAACCCTAACCCTAACCCTATCTTTAATCCTAACTCAGACGCCAACCCTGACTCTAACCTTAACTTGACTCAAGCCCTAACCTTAGCCGTACTATAACCCCAACCCTAACCATACCATAGCTCTAACCCTAACTTTAACCATGACCATAACTCTTACCCTAACCTTAACCACAAACATAACTCTAATCCAAACCTTAACAACAATAACCATAACATAACTCTAACCCTAACCTTAACCATAACTCAAACCCTAACCTTGACTCCAACCCTAACTCTAATGGTAACCCTAACCCTAATTCTATCGTTATGGTTAACATTAACTATAATGGTAACTTTGTCCCTAACCATAGATCTATGTTTGAGTATAACATTTTACATTACAATATCCCAAAAATAAAATGATTTTTTAAATCTAAATTAAACTCCATATATTAAATTTTAAAAAAATGTTTTAAAGCATAATTTTATAGTAACTTTATACAACTCTAATTAAAAATTAATTAACAATTTTATAATATCCTTATCAAAATATAAATAAAATGTAAATGTTTTTCCTATTGCACCACAATTGCCACTAGCTTATATATATATATATTTATATATATTACGCGAAGAGTAATAACTCTCGAGGTGCCTATTTTTATTTTCATAAATCCCAACTCTGATTAAAATAACCTTGAATTAAATAAAAATAGACGCCTCAAGAACTATTACTCTCGACGTAATATATATGTTGGTGTAAATACGTATTTACTATTTACACTTTACTTTAGTTTACTTAGGTTAATGCATTATTTTATTATTATGCATTATTTTACTATTTCTTAGGTGAGACACTTAGGAGCCTGCATACTTTTATGAGTTGTCATGTTGACAACATAGAATTAAGCAACTCTAATTCAACACATGGTGTGTACAACACTAGAGTTTGCATAATTAATTGAGTTGTCATGTAGACAATACAATTATCCACACCTATTTTAACACATGGTGTCTACAACATTATTTTGTGTGCTACACCTTTATAGGCTTATCCTCTCATCATCACATTTACTCCTGTGCTTAATGGAGGATAACCCACACCTGGTGGACATGTGCCTAGTTGTACGACTTATCATGTTGCTGATTCCTATACATTCTAGAAGCATTTCAAAGGCCTTTATATACAGACACTCCCAGTGTACTTTCACATTGAATTGGATGACAATAAATCAATTTTGGATATCGTTATTCTGATCATACCTTGTTGGTCTATTGTTGTGCTTGTGCTTGGGTTCCTTGATCTTGGGTGATTTTTCCCTAAGGCAAATTCTTATTTGGTATCATAACTATACCAAATTCTTATAAGGTATCAGAGCTTGGGGAGATTCTCTTCACATAGCTGTTCGAGACCATTCTTGCTTTAGCACCTTGACCCAGATTCAGAGTATCGCAATCATTAGGAGCGTCTAGAGCCAAAGCGGACCATGCCATTGCATCCAAAATGTTGATTTGGTGAATTGACTATAAATTTGCCTATGTTGGGCCATAGTCAAAATTGAGGCAACAATTTTTTTTGCAAACCAGTAACCTAAAGGCCCGATTTGCAAATTTGGTATGATCATTTTAGATCTGCATTTTTTTTTTTGCATCTCTACAAATTTTTTCGAATCTGCATTATTTTTTTCGATAAAAATTGGCCATGAGGCCTGTCGGAGAGATTTTTTGCAGGCAAAGATTGAAGCTTGCTGGTGTAAATCGGATATTTGCATCACATTCCAAAGGTCAAAAAACTCCCAAATCAAATTTTGTTTCATCCAAATCAAACATCTGAGGCAAAATCTAGAGCCATTTGATTTTTGAAGGCGTGACAACGAAAATTCAGGAAAAAGAATTACAGAAACAATTTTCAAACATTGATATCTCCCTCATACGGACTCCATTTTGCGAGCAATTTTTTTTTGGGGTAGAATTTTGTGATCTACACATTGGTGTAGGTGGTTTGAGATCTCTGTTCTTGAATTTTTTTGCAACTTGCAAATCCCGATTTTCACCACTTCAAATGCTTAGTACAAGCTCATGTGGACACATAATGAGATACTATTTTTTTTGAAAGTGCATTTTTTTTTGTCTACTTTCCAAATCTACAATCAGATTATAAGATCTAAGGACAGAAATACTTCTTTCAGAAATAGGCCCTAAATAGACTATTGTACATGTACTACCTATAAAGTGCTTGAATCATATATTAGGGGGGGTTTCTTTGATTAATTTTTTTTCATTTTTGGGGGGTATATTGATTAGTTCATCATAGAAGAGGAAGATTTAATTACCTTGACAAAACAAAACTATAAGCAATAAAGTCAATTGGTTATCAATTATTTTAGTCAGCATAATGCATTGCCATATGCAAAAGGACTTTCATACAATGGTGACACGAGTTCCCTCATTTGTCATACACTCTTTCTCTATATGGATATGGAGGTTATGGATTCACTTGATGACATGAAGTTATCTGATTTATATGATTATTGGATCTATCTTTGGGAGCTATATGGAGATCCACACATTCCTCCATTCCCAAAAGATCTTTTACCTCCAATTGTAGCTACATCCTCTCCATATGAGATCATAGCTCCAGATGCTTCTGTTGCTAGTCCTGATCTAGTTCCAGCCACATTTGCTTTGGATTCAGTGCAATAGGCTACTCCATGTTTTCCTACTTCAGCTTCATGGGATGAATTTCTTCCAACCATTATAGCGTTGTTCATGGATTCTCACATTGAAGATGTGGGAGACATCATCTATTCATCTTCTCTTTGTTGAGGTGAATACTTCATCTATTGCCGTAGTGATAGGTCCAATATAGTAGGGTACACCTTGTCTTCGAGCTCCAGTAACAAGGGATGACTACATAGTAGATATTTCCAGTTTGTTTGTGGAGTCCCACATAGCAGACTTGGGAGACATCATCAATGATATACATCTTCTCTTTGATGAAGAAGATCCTTTTCAGTTGTTGCGAGGGCTCACTCTGACCCTCATGTCCATTCTCTACATGATCAATCTTCACAAATTGATATGATTGTGGATCCTTATGTACAACAGTTGCAGGAGGTCTCTTTATCATTTGAGGAGATAGTTAGTTCTTCGGGACAGGTTCTACATCCATCCTTGTTAGATTTGCACTCATTCTTTTCAGCAGTCTTTGAAGGGGCAACCATTAGCATCGACACAGGGACAATTGAGCAGGTTTCAGAGGCATCATTGATCATTAGGATTATTTCTACACATAGGGGAAGCATCTCACTTGTAACTTTTCCATTATTTCTTCCAAAGGGGAAGAATAGTATACAACACTCATGGACCAGCTTCTTCCTTGGAGCAACTATCATTGATTGGAACTCTTCATTTGGGGGGGGGGGGGGACTACCTTGTCTCTCTTCCTCTTCTTTCTTATGGGGGGAATTTTTCCTCTTATGGGGTTTTGTCCTTCTTATACTTCAATTTTGTATATATTTGATGTATGACGTAATGGGGGGGTCTTGATTACTCAATCCTTCCATGCATCTTGTCTTTTCATCTCTTTTTTTGGCGGAGGGTTTTTCCCAGGAGGTTTTCCCTCTTTCTCCACTTTATGAGAGATTGCATTTCATCCTAGCTTTCATAAGCTTAGGTGCATTCCCCTAAGTTGCACTTAAGGGGGGGGGGGGTGTTGGTGTAAATACCTATTTACTATTTACACTTCTTAAGTTTACTTAGGTTAATGCATTATTTTACTATTTCTTAGGTGAGACACTTAGGAGTTTGCATACTTTTATGAGTTCTCATGTTGAAAACACAGAAGTAAGCAACTCTAATTCAGCATATGGTGTCTACAACACTGGAGTTTACATAATTAATTGAGTTCTCATGTAGACAACACAGTTATTCACACTCCTATTTTAGCACATGGTGTCTACAATATTATTTTATGTGCTACACCTTTGTAGGCTTATCCTCTCATCATCACACTTACTCTTGTGCTTAATGGAGGATAACCCACACCTAGTGGACATGTACCTAGTTGTATGACTTATCATGTTGCTGATTCCTATGTATTCTAGAAGCATTCTAGAGGCCTTTATATACAGGCACTCCTAGTGTACTTTCACATTGAATTGAATGACAATAAATCAATTTTGGATATTGTTATTCTGATTGTACCTTGTTGGTCTACTGTTGTGCTTGGGCTTGAGTTCCTTGATCTTGGATTATTTTTCCCTAGAGAAAATTCTTATTGAGTACCATAGCTATAGAAAATTTTCTCTCTCTCTCTCTCTCTCTCTCTCTCTCTCTATATATATATATATATATATATATATATATAAGCTAGTATATTACAAAGTGAAAAAAAATCAAATGAAACATAAAAATACAATGTACTTATATTCTCAAACTATCAATTACAGAAGTACCATTTGTTGCAAGACTGACGCTAGTGGCTAAATCCATTCTGTATATATATATATATATATATATAAGCTAGTATATTACAAAGTGAAAAAAAATCAAATGAAACATAAAAATACAATGTACTTATATTCTCAAACTATCAATTACAGAAGTACCATTTGTTGCAAGACTGATGCTAGTGGCTAAATCCATTCTGAGATGAGGTGCCTTCTCAAAAACATTGGCCTTAATCCCATGATGGTGAAGTCCAACTACTAGAGAAAGCCTAGCTAATCCCCTTCTTGCAATTGCTACATCCACCTCCATATCTACTTTCTCTCCTCTACCATTCCCATTCTCTCTTCTTCCCATTCTTAGCTTACTTGGGGATTCTAGAAAAATGGAAATGAGTTGATGCAAATTATTTTATTATGCTTTGTAAAGTTTTTTTAGTTTCTCATAAAAATGAATTACACATTTTTTAGTTCATTGTATTATAATCTCTTGTCTTGCTTTGCATGGTGGGGTCCTTTTTTCAAATGATGTTTGTGTGTAAAATGTGTGAATTATGTATTAGAAGGAAGTGAAGGCACACCATTTGTAGGTGAGTTCACAGTTTTACCAATATTATCTTCAATTGTGTCTCTATAAGATCTTCAATTATATGTCTAACGTGGTTTTGAGAATACAATGTGGGATTGACACATGGGTTTTGTTTTGCTCAAATTTCTCTATTTGTGTATCACAATTAGTGTTTGCTTGAGCACATGCACCTTTAGATTATTCATGCACTTTTTTTGTGGGCTTATTTTAGTTGCCTTATTCTCTCTTGTTGCTTGGCCTAATTGTAGACATTTATTGCCCCAGATATTAAACATTATTTAGCAAGGATATTTAATATTTACCATATTCATTATGATATCCATGGTTCACTTTAAACTTGATCAGAAGGAGTATATTATGGTCTTCTGGTGCCCTTCTAGGGCCCAATAGTTTTCATGATTGATGGGTTTTCTAGTTTGCTACATTTTGTCAAAGTGTGCATTGAAAATTTAATATTGTAGATGGCCATGGGAGGAAGACTTTGTTCTTTAAAATTGGAAGATTTTGCATAGTTGAAAGTTTTTTCAAGATTATACTTTTAATGAGATGTTTAATATTTGAAGGGTTTAGAAAATTGTAATAAAAGAGGTGTTTGACAAGGAAGGTCATATACCATTGATATCAAAATTAAATTGAAGCAGAGATGTCTGAATTACATTATAATATGAAGATGGAAACTCAAATGGGCACTATTGTGGTTGAACCATTCACATCTTTATTCATTCTATGTATGATTGTGATACAAATGAATGTAGTTTATGGTATGTGTGATTTTAATGAAAGATGATAAAATTTGGGTTTTAAGTTTCATCATAGGAACATTTAGAATCTCATTTTTATTAATGTTATGAATTTAAATCAATGCATCAAATTAATAAGTTTGTTGGAGGTATAGTGCAAATGCATACCAAAATCAGCAATATTTGAGCCATGCACAAACCATCACTTTGTCCATGATATTTTCATGAAATGAATACATTTGTGGTCCATCTTAAACATTACACACTAAGTTAGATTCATAGACTAAAAGTGTTAAATATTCAAAGTTGACTTATTTTTTCTATAGTCGATGGTAAATAACTTATAGTATCCCATAAAATGTAGAGACATAATTTGGAACAACAAGGGATAGAGAGCCATAGAGAAAATTTAAAAACATAGTAAAATTCACATTGCAATTGATTATAAGACATTCACCTTATTCATCATAGTAGTAGATTGCAATAGAATGAGAATTCACACAACTTTAACATACAAATTAACAAAATTTCATTATTTTCCTTTGAAATTGGCAACCAAAAGTCTAAAACTACAAAATGAGAAAATGTGGGAAATCTTTAAAAAACTATATTTCATAGTTTAAGGTAAATTTCTCCTTTGGACATTTTATTAAGTTGGTACTAACGCATTTCTCTCCCTTTGAATCACTTATTAATTTCTTTTGTAGTAAGGTTATTAGTGCTTACACAACTGACAACAATAGTTTTAGTGTACATTTGTAATGCAATATCATTTAACATTAAAATTACTATAGTATAAAAATCTAACATAAAATAAAGAGGCAAACATATATATATGGGTTTATGGACCTTTTATGTCACATTGGAAAAGTTTCTGGTTTGAATTTTCAGTCATGATGAAATCATATTCATAGTAGTATTATTGTATTGAATCACAAATAAAATTATTCCATTCTTACATTCTTTAATAGAATAGTCAAACTATTATGCATTCTATTATATGCCCAAAAAGTTGATTGCAAATCCATTTCATAACATTTGGCTCTTAAAAAGTAGAAATCATATCTTTCTATGTAGGAGAATCCATAGCATTAACATATAGCAACAATGCCAGTTTAAGCCAGGTGGTGGTCAATACGCATAGCTTTCACAAAGACATCATGATTTCGTTGTTTGTATTATATGGTATGCCCAAGTTGATCACAAGTTGTTAAGCATATTTTAATTCCAACCAAGCCTTCACTTTCAATTTTTATGTTGATTTATAGATTACTTCTTATTAGGCCTTAGTTTAGATCTCTGATTTACGGATGACATTCTATTAGACTTAATAACTTGGATCTGTGATTTGCAGATGAGAGACTATGTTTGATTTTAGTATAGTTTGCATTAATGAAGGATGATTTTAAGTCATGCTTAAGACCAAGAAAATTGTAGAAAAGCTGATGTAACTTTTACATGGAAACTTATTAATTTTCTCTGGGGCTATTCGTGAGTAGTTAATGCAATCTTTGCATATTATTGTGACTAGTTAATAAAAATTTATTCATTTCAGTTCATTTTTCTGTACTCTTGCAAAAATGGTTTTGTTCTTTATTTTATATATAATTTCCAAAGCATAATATCTGGTATGATTAATGTTTAAATTTTTCATGTTCTAAGCATGTTGTGTGATAAAATAGAAGTCACTATTTCCAAATATAGACTTGCAGATGTCATTCCTGCTTTAATATTTGCATAATTCTAATTGAATTCTCGTACACTATCAACCTTGATAAGATTGCTATAGAGTCATCTACATTTACATTCTCATGATTACCTTAATGTGAAATGAGTCCAACCATATGGTTAGATCTGCTATTGCAATAATCTAAATAGGTGTCACACCTTGGTATCTTGTTTTCATCTTGTCCAACGGGCTGATCCATGGTTGTAACCATTTCCACTTTGTGATCAACATGATGACTCAATGATATGATATGAATCATTGCATCCAAAGTTATATCTTCATTAGAACACCCACTTGATGAAAGATTTTTGCATTCATTATGATCAATTCTAGGCTACACACTATAAACAAGTGATTAACCCTTGTTCGATATACAAAGAATTGTGTGAGAGGAAGTATATCCTATATCTCTTGAGGAAGAGAGCAATAATTTTCATAGTTGGTCATTATCACTTTATTTTTTGATGAGACACAAGGACTCTTCTGAGTTCTTTCTTTCCATCCCTATGTATTTATAGAAAATCATTCCATGATGTGCAATTCTACTACCCATAACCAAAACTAAAATTAAATTGAAATGATAATAACTTCTCTTTAGCCTACAAACTAACAAGATCATGTGCTTATACCACTGAAAGATCCCTTGCCAAATTCAGCCTCAAAATTAGAGACTCAAGGAACTTTGTTAAATACATTGCAAACAATCTTTGTACATGTTGTTTCAATGTTTTAGTTGTTAATGATTGCTTGAAATAATGTCAAATGTGTTTTAAATGCTCTCAAATTGTTACTAAGATGTCTATGTAAAGAACCATAATGCAGATGCAATTGTTTTTGATAATAGAATGCATATAGATGATCCACACCATGTAAATATGCAGGTAGACATTAATACAAACAATTGGCATGCAAATTAAATATGAGAGAGATAACTTTTGACATTTGAACTTCTTGTGACTACAAAAATGTTAGAATGCAATAAAATTGCTTAGGCAGTGAAATGATGAGAAAAAGGTCAACTTTTGGTTTACAAAAAATGTATCTGATGCAATTACCAAACTCCATAAATTCCTATCAAAATGATCAACATTGAATTGAACCATGCAAAACATAGAATACTTTATTCTATTGCATTTGTTAATATGTTGCAGATTCATTCAAATAGTTTGAGTATGAACTACTTGCTTCTTAAAATCTACGTCCTACTAGAAAGGCCTTCTAGAAGGTGATGGATTTGTATGGCTAGGTATAAGCCTATGAGTCTTCCATATTCACCCAAAAATCAATCTTTCTATTGAAAATCTAAAGAAGATATACTCGACCAGATATCATGAAAGTATGTGCAAAACAAATACAAAATATATGAAAAAAAAAAAAAAAACCATTGAAAACTAAATAACTCCCACAATATTGTGAATTTGGCTTAACCATTTGAAATCGAAGTTGGCATAATAATTTCACAAGTAAGAAAATCATTTTGTATAAGATTATTGGATTGAAGATTATTCCAAAAAATGTGAGATTTATCCTTGATATGGAGCCCCCTACAGATGTCACTAGACTTAAGTCTTTCTTGGACACATTGGGTACTTCTA
Organism: Cupressus sempervirens; assembly: GCA_028749045.1. Lineage (NCBI taxonomy): Eukaryota > Viridiplantae > Streptophyta > Pinopsida > Cupressales > Cupressaceae > Cupressus > Cupressus sempervirens. The sequence continues at coordinate 209,916,564 of CM053785.1, read as the reverse complement.
GAAGAACTTTGTAGAAAAATCCTATTGGTTAGATAAGTTGAATCGAAATGGCAAGCCATGCGCATGGGAGATTGCACAAGGAGAGGCCTTCAAGGAGCTCAAAAAAGGCTAGTGTATACACCCATTATGGCATAGCTAAATTGGGACACAAATTTCTCACATGGCTTGCCATTTTGAGTCAACTTATCCAACCAATAGGACTTTTATGCAAAGTTCTTAATGAACTTTTGGAAGTACCCAACGTGTCCAAGAAAGAGTTGAGTCTAGTGGCATCTGTAGGGTGCTCCATATCAAGGATAAATTTCACTTTTTCATGAATCATCTTCAATCCAATTTTCATTTTTTTTAAACAAAGCAGGTTGGTCAAAAATTTGACCAAACTTATTCAAATTTTTGACCAAGTCATCGAAAAAGATGTTGTCATGGGTTTGACATCTTGGTCAATGAATGATGACCAATAGGACTTTTTTATTTTTAATAAAACATTAACAAAATTTTGACAATTAGAAAAATTGGTTGAAATGTTGACGACAAAAATCGTGACAAAACTATTAGTCGAAACTTCAACCAAAATGAGTTGAAAATTTGACCAATTTTGGTCGAAAAATGAGTCAAAATTTACTAGTGACTTTTGGGAGGAATCTATCACAAAATTATCATGGTTATTGGACCCCCCAATAGACTATTGGGGCTTTCCCCCCTAATATTAACTTATTTTTATTTAATCCCAAGGTTATTTTAATCGGAGTTGGGATTTATGAAAATAAAAATAGGCACCACAAGAATGATTACTATTTGCGTTATATTGTTATATATATATGTATGTATGTATGTAAGAGCTAGTGGTAGCTACGGTGCAATAGGAAAAACATTTACTTTTTATTTATATTTTGATAAGGTTATTATAAAATTGTTAGTTATTTTTTAATTAGAGTTGTATAAAATTACTATAAAATTATGCTTTAAAATATTTTTTTAAAATTTAATATATGGAGTTTAATTTAGATAAAAAAATTAATTTTATTTTTGGGATATTGTAATGTAAAATGTTATAGTCAAACATAGATATATGGTTAGGGGCAAAGTTACCATTATAGTTAATGTTAACCTTAGGGATAGAATTAGGGTTAGGGTTACCATTAGGGTTAGGGTTGGAGTTAGGGTTAGGGTTTTAGTGATGGTTAAGGCTAGGGTTAGAGTTATGGTTGTAGTTATTGTTGTTAAGGTTCGAATTAGAGTTATGTTTATGGTTAAGGTTAGGGTTAGAGTTATGGTCATGGTTAAGGTTAGGGTTAGAGCTATGGTTATGGTTATGGTTAGGGTTTGAGTTAGGGTTAGGGTTTGAGTTAGGCTCAAAGATAGGGCTAGGGTTAGGGTTAGAGCCAATTATGGTAGAGTTAGGGGTAGAGTTATGTTTATGGTTAAGGTTAGGATTAGAGTTATGCTTATGGTTAAGGTTAGGGTTAGAGTTATGGTTATAGTTAGGGTTGGGGTTAAGGTTATTATAGGGCTAGGGTAAGGGTCAAGGTTAGTGTTAGGGATAGGGCTTGATTTAGGGTTAAGGTTAGACTTAGGATTAGGGTTAGGGTTTGAGTCAGGATTAAAGTTAAGGTTAGGGTTAGTGTTAGAGTTAGATTTAGGGTTAGAGTTAGGGATAAAGTTACGTTCATGGTTAAGGTTATGGTTAGAGTTATGTTCATGGTTAAGGTTAGGGTTAGAGTTAGGGTTAGGGTTAGGCTTAGGGTTATAGTAGGGCTAGAGTTAAGGTTAAGGTTTGAGTTAGGGTTAAGGTTAGAGTTATGGTTAGGGTTAGGTTTTCAACTAGGATTAAAGTTAGGGATATGGTTAGAGTCCAATTATGGTAGAGTTAGATTTAGGGATAGATTAATGTTTATGGTTAAGGTTAGTGTTAAGGTTAGGGTTAGGGTTAGACTTAGAGTTAAGGTTAGGGTTAAGGTTAGAATTAGGGTTAGGCTTAGGGTTAGTGTTAAGGTTAGGGTTAGGGTTAGGGTTAGAGTTAGAGTTAGGTTTAGCATTAGGATTAAAATTAGGGTGAGGGATAGGTGTCATGTCCCCTTTTCAAATAATTAAAATAATAATCTTTGCTAAGGTAGGCATGCCCAAAAAGGTGAAGTTTCAAAAAAAAGGGCTAATCTTTGGAGACCAATGGACTAATAAATGAAAAATTATTATTAAAATATGTTTTATTAACCCCTCTTGGACGTGAGTTAGGGTTATGTCCTCTTTTAAGGGATTTGGAGGCATTTTGGGCTCATTCCAGAACTTGATTTTTGCTCATTGCTTTGTTGTTCTTCAGAGGTTGCCAAACCTATGGAGAAGGAGACCCAAGGATGGGAGTTTGTAAGTTTATAGGAAGGCTCCAGATGAGAGTTTAAAGCCATTCCATGTGCAAGCTCATGCAGAGTTTTCCCTTGTGTTGAACAGTGCAAATTTGTGGGTTTTCGGGTGTGTTTTTTGTAAGAGTTTGGTGTTTCTGGTTGAGTATTTCATATCAGTTTGGGTTGCTGCTATATTTCAGACATTTAGATGTTAAAATAGAGCTAAATATATGTATTGGGTCGTGGTTAAACTTCTGTGATAGATTATTAGTGTTTTGTGGTGTTTTTGAGCTATTTTGTGTTATTCTCGGGAGCTCGATGAGCATTGTTTTTATCCTTCATTTGGGAGATGTTGTGTAAATTTTATATAGATCTAGAAATGTAATTTTGTAGGCTGTTATTCTACTGAAATTTTTGTCAAAATGTCCACGTTCAGATTTATTAATAATATGTGAAGCTGTGAAGTTTTCGGCACTATTTCGAGCATACTCGATTTGGGGTTTATTGAAAAATTGGTGGATCTTTTAAATACTGGTTTTTTGATTTAAAAATCTGATTAGAGGCTTGAAATATCATATAAAATAAGAGAAAAGGACATTTCAATAGGGTTTGAATTAGAGTTAGGGTTAGATTTAGGGTTATTGTTTATGGTTAGGTTTATAATTAGAGCTAGTGTTAGGGTTAGGGTTAGAGTTATAGTTAGGGTTAGAGTTAGGACTAGGATTAGGGTTGGGTTTAGAATTAGAGTTAGAGTTAGGGTTATGGTTAGGGTTACAAATATAGCTAGGATTAGAGTTAGGGTTAGGGTTAGCATAAGAGTTAGGGTGAGTTAGAGTTAGAATTAGAGTTAGAATAAGGGTTAGAGTTAGATTTAGAGTTAGGGTTATATTTAGGGTTAGAATTAAGGTTAGGGTTATAGTTAGGGTTAGGGTTAGGGTTAGCATTAGTGTTAAGGTTAGAATTAGTGTTAGAGCTAAAATTAGAGGTAGTGTTAGTATAAGAGTTAGAGTTAGGGTTAGAATTAGGGATAGGATTAGGGTTAGGGTTAGGATTGGGGTTAGGGTTAGAGTTAGAGTTAGGGTTAGGGTTCAAGTTATAGTTAGAGATAGAGTTGGGGTTAGGGTTAGGGTTAAGGTTACTTGGTTAAATTTAGGATTAGGGTTGGGATTAAGATTAGAATTAAGGTTAGGGTTAGAGTTAGAGTTATATATAGTGTTAGGGTTAGGATTAGGGGTAGGTTTATAGTTAGAGTTAGGGTTAGGGTTAATGTTAGAGTTAGGGTTACAATTAGAGTTAGAGTTAGAGTTAGAGTTAGGGTTAGAGTTAGATTTAAGGTTAGAATTAGGGTTAGAATTAGGATTAGCATTAGAGTTAGAGTTAGGTTAGAAATAGTGCTAGGGTTAGGGTGAGAATTAGAGTTAGAGTTAGGGTTAGAGTTAGGATTAGAGTTATAGTTAGGGTTAGAATTAGGTTAGGATTAGGGCTAGAATTGGGGATAGGGTTAGAATTAGGGTTAGGGTTATATAAGTTTGGGTTAGGGGTAGAATTTGAGTTACAATTAGAGTTAGAGTTAGGATTAGGGTTAGGGTTAGAATTAGGGTTACAAATATAATTAGGGTTATAGATTGAGTTAGAGTTAGGGTTAGGGTAAGGGTAAGAATAAGGGTTAGGACTAGAATTAGGGTTACAAATATAGTTAGGGTTAGAAATAGGGTTAGGATTAGGGTTAGATTTTGAGTTAGGGTTTGAGCTAGAGTTAGAGTTAGAGTTAGAATTAGTGTTAGAACAAGGGTTAGAGTTTGAGTTAGGATTAGAATTAGGGTTAGGGTTAAGGTTAGGGTTAGCACAAGGGTTAAATTTAGAGTTAGGGTTAGAATTAGAGTTAGAGTTACAATTAATGTTAGTGTTAGTATCAGTGTTAGAGTTATAGTTAGGTTAGAGTTAGGGTTTGAATTGGGGCTAGAATTTAGGCTAGGTTAGGGTTAGGGTTACAATTAGAGTTAGAGTTAGAGATCAAGTTAGAGTTAAAGTTAAAGTTGAAGATAGAGTTGGGGTTAGGGTTAGATTTAGGGTTAGGGTTACTGTTAGGGTTAGATTTAGGGTTAGAGTTAGAGTTAGGGTTAGAATTAGGGTTGGGTTAGGATTAGGACTAGGGTTAGGATTAGAGTTGGGACTAATCTAAGCCAAAAGTCAGCCCAGAACACAAATTAAATAAAAATACACAAATTAAATGCCACAAGTAAGCCTGCAACAACAATTAAATGCCCAAAATTGATATCTGAGGAAAATTGCGATATCTCCTAGATCCAATTGAATTAGAACTCATGCTTTGAACTACAATTAGTACTCTAGGCCCTCTTCAATCTTTGGAAATTTTCATCCTCTGAATCATTGTGGAAAATTAGTTACATGACATGAAATAGACACCAAATTCCTAAGCAAGGCCAAGCTCCATAGACCATGCTAAGCAACCAAAGACCATGCTGAGTTCCCATCCCATGCCAAACAACCATAGACCATGCTGAGTTCCTAGACCATGCCAAGCAACCAAAGACTATTCCAAGTTCCCAGACTATGCTGAGCAACCAAAATCCATGCTGAGCTCCCAGACCATGCCGAGCACCAGTATCTACCAAGCTCCACAACACTTAACCAAAATCCCTCCAAACATACAAGATTGCAAGAAAACCCAAAATGCTCCTGCATCATCTTTTCTTCTCTCTCTCTCTCTCTCTCTCTCTCTCTCTCTCTCTCTCTCTCTCTCTCTCTCTCTCTCTCTCTCTCTCTCTCTCTCTCTCTCTCTCTCTCCAAAAAACATGTCTATATAAGAAACATAATATGAGCTCCCTCTTGTCTATAAATATGCTCTCTCTCTCTCTCTCTCTCTCTCTCTCTCTCTCTCTCTCTCTCTCTCTCTCTCTCTCTCTCTTTATGTATATATTCTCACTTATAAAAAATATAATATTAATTCTAGTTACTAGTACATATAGGGTTAGGTTAAGGTATATAATTTACTAAATGATTAGTACAGTCATATATAGAGTAAGAGTTAGATTTAGGATCCAAAGTTTACATTTATATGACACTCGGTGTTATGATTAGGGTTAATAAGTGGTTAAATGTTACACTAAAATAAGGGACATGGTTAAGGGAAGTATGAGATTTAGGTGTAGTGTTGGAGAATTTGGAGTATAACTATGGTCAAATTTGGCATATATGTTATACAAATGACTCAAATTGTGGAAAAAAAAAATTCATGAAAGGGAAATTATAAGTCCCAACACAATAATTTAGATGATGTAAAAAGTGTGAAATAATATATAAGAATCAATTTTATGGAAATTATTTCTCCATGATGATGTGAGAATATTATATATTGTTGAATTTTTAATAATGCTAATGCAATTTTTATTGCAATGATTAAGAATTGTAATCAATAAATATTCCTATGATTAAAGACAACTATTTAGATTTATGATTTTCTTTCTTAATTAACATATTTAGTAGCCACATCCATTAAAGAAATGTTTTGTAAATCAATAAATTTGTTGTGTCTTGTTCTCTTATTCATGAAAGTTACATAGAACAATAGGGAAACAAAACTACCAATACAACTAATTAGAAGTAAAATTTTGAAACCGGAGATTAGAATGAACTATATATGAAAAAATATTTCTGTAATGGTGTAAATACATGTCATGTTCTTCAATGATCATGATTCTTTTATGACCTTTATTTGAACAATGATTTTGAAAGACTTCTTTCATCATTGAGGGAAACCCATTCACTTTTGTAGATGCATCACACATGAATTTTTATGCATCTTCCATATGCATTACTTCCATTTGCTCAACATAGTCAATTGGAAATATTGTGTTCTCCACAACTTTAATTATAGTTGTGCACTTCTCTTTAACTATTTGTAGGCATTTGTCAAAATTGGTCTCAAAGAAATCATTTGAGGTCATTGAAGTAGTCAGGCTAGTATCAAATAATATTTTATTCTCTATTCCATAACTCAAATAGTAACTTGCAAACTTATTAAAAAAAATCAACATATAGAAATAATCAAAATGAAAAAGTATTAATAGTTAACATAAATTCTTTCAAATGAATAATCTTCAAAATAACATAAATAAAAATCAAAACTATTTCAAATAAAATAGTTAGATTGTAATGTTTGAAATATGGTGGCATTGCCTTCCACTTTTCAAACATTAAAAATATAAATATTAATAAAAATCTATATATATTATGAAAAATATTTAAATAAAACACATACGCAATCTAATTAAATAATGACAAAATGTAAACCAAATATATGATTTGTTTATTTTAAATCAATCATTAACTTTAATAAAATACAAATTTTATTGATAAGGGTACCTTGCCATCCACATTAATGATAAAATTTAATTATGAAACATCAAAATATAAATATTTTGAAACATGCAAATATAAAACTATTAACCAAAAGCATTTTGAAATATGCAAATCTAAAACTAATATGAAATATGGAAATGTAAAATTAAATTGAAACATGCACATTAAAAAGTTCTGCAAATGAAATGTAATATCAAATATGTATATCAAATAGATTTTGAATGAAGTTGAATTCTAAATCTAAATCAAACATACAAGGCTAAACTATATGAAACTTATTGAAATGGAAATCTAAATCAAAGGAGAATATTAGAACTAATTTTGAAACTAAATCTACATTTAAATTTAACTACATAACTAAATCTAAATCTAACTGCAAAACTAAAATTAAAATTAAAAATAAAAATAAAAATCTCACATGCAAAAAATTACTCCAAAACTTCAATCTAGTCTTCAAAAACTCTAATCTACTCCAATAATCTCCACCTCTTCCTCCCTGTAAAAACACAAAGTGAAAATGAAATGAGGAGCATTTGTTTTATAACATATGAGAGACTCCTCATATCCCCCATTAGATGTCTTTTGACATTCCATGAATTTATTTCAAATTCCCCCACTCCCCACAAAAAATAAGCATATTGAATGTGCATGCGAAAATATATTTAACAAAAAGAAAATGTTTTATATTTAAAAATTTAATGAAATTATTTTATCCCTATTTTTTTGGCATTATTTTTTTGGGTCCTAATTTCTAGCCCTAGTTTTCAAGTCTTATTTTTTGGCCCCTGTTTTTGGGCCCTATTATTTCGGCATCCATTTGGCTTAATAATATTTTGGCCAGCTATTATTTTGAGAATTTTTAATTTTTTTTTATAATTCAATAATGATAAAATATATATTAAATATATGATTCGTCTACTTTAAATAAATCATTACCTTTGATAAAATACAAATCATATTGATATGGTGGCGTTGTCATCCACATTAATGATAAAATTGTACTTTGAAACATGAAAATATAAATACTTTGAAATATGCAAATCTAAAACTATTATGAAACATTCAAATCTAAAAATGCAAACCAAAACTATTTTGAAATATACAAATCTAAACTAATATGAAACATGCAAATCTAAAACTAATTTGAAACATGCACTTTTAAAATATGCAAATGAAAAGTATTATAAAATATATCAATCAAATAGGTTTTGAATGCAAATCTAAATCTAAATCTAAATCAAACATGCAAGACTAAATTATTAAATGCAAGCCTAAATTTTTTTGAATAGAATTCTAAATCTAAATGAAACTAATTAAAATTGAAATCTAAGTCAAAGTAGAATATTATAACTAATTTTGAATCTCAATTTACATCTACATCTAAATATAAATAAAAAATAGAAATCTCACTTGCAAAAAAATTACTCTAGAACTTCAATCTACTCTTGTTCAAAAACTCCAATCTAATCCTCCAATAATCTCCACCTCTTCCTTCCTGCAAAAACATAAAATGAAAATGACCCGTGAGAGGCTCCTCATACCCCCCAATGGATGTCTCTTCACATTCCATGAATTTATTTCAAATTCCCTCACTTCCCACAAAAAATAAGCATGAATGTGCATGCATAATTATATTTAACAAAAAAAAAAAAATCATATTTAAACTATTTTTGGCCCTATTTTTCTGAAAATATTTTCTGGTCCCTATTTTTTGGGCCCTATTTTTTCGGTCCCTATTTTTTGGGCCTATTATTTCGACCTCCATTTGGCTTCCTTTTATTTTGGCCAACTATTATTTTGAGATTTTTATTTTATTTTATGGTTTAACAATTTAATAATTAATTTAGAAGTTTGTAATTGCTCCCTTTTCTTTTTTACTGAGAAGGAATCTTGGCATATTTCCATGCTGAGCATTTGTGCTACCATTGTATAGAACATCTTTCAATGTAATGAATGTGTTTTACCTAGGATTGAGGGCTCTGGATGGTTTGAAATCTAGACTGTCAAAGTAATTGGATGAGATATCAATGTCAACTACCTTATATAATGTGGTAAGAGATAATGATGGATGGGAAACTAAGCAGTTGTTACCCAGAGAGTATACTATGGTAGGCTAGAGGTTTTGCCAACAATTGCTTGCTGATAATGTGGACAACTCCAAAGCCCTCTATAATCATCATTTTATGTCATTTAAGACAATAGAGGTGTGAAGGAGTATAGATGATAAGTTTGGATTTTGACTATTAAATTTGAATTCTTAAGCTACTTTTTATTTGTGCTATTGAGTCTAGCGAAACAATGCCTCTTTCATTTGATTCAAATGCTTTATTTTCAATACTATAGCCAATCTAATCATGATAATCAAAGTTGTTATTCTTTGATGATTCAAAATTTTGTTGATAATTATGCAATATCAATGGATGCTTGCTCATATTAACAATACAACTAAATCGGTTGCACCTCCTTACCATATTAAAATTTGTTGATATTTATGCAATATCAATGGATGCTCCATTGAGTCCCACTCATGTTGTCCCTCTTTAATAGTGGAACGAGTTCATGATGGAGCTCTATGTAAGCCATTTTCATAATGTTTTTATGGAGAGCTAGAAGATTGGGATGTGAGAGAATTAGGTAAGCACAATATCTCGATCACATGCCATTGAATGAATAAACTTGTTGTCCTCCTTGGATACATGGGAAGGAGCACCAACATTAGTAGCAACACCAAGAGAAGAAACAACGCTATCATTAGACCTGCTTGAACTAGGAGGAGCAGTAGTTGCACATGAAGAGGGAGTTCCATCAAGACAATATTCATGTCTCTCACAAATTATTGTGGCAATATGCCAGGTCAAAATGAGGTCCTCCATCTCCAATTTGGAAGCTCACTACATATCTTCATATCCAGTTGTGATCAAATACACATCATATTTGTAAATTCTTTCCCTACAAGCTATGATTTGTTGATCTGTAGAACAAGAGGCCTTCAAATTTTCAAAGATAAAGAATAATAAAATAATTTTAAAAATCAAATCCAAACAATAAAAAGAGAATTGTAAGACAAAAATGTAAAATCAATGCACTTCAAAACTTGCATGAGCAGATATTCAGTTAGTTCCATAGTTGTAGCTATTTATCACCAAACAGCTAAGCATGGTCCTAGAGAAAATTGAAAACATAGGTGATACTTAACACCATTATAAAATATCAGTGGAAGAAGGATGAGCTAAAACATTGGGAACTAGTTCTTGCAGGTATAATGGACATGTAAGTGATAACAAGCCAACAAAAAAATTTAAATTATTAATAAAACATGTTCAAAACTACAACATTAAGCTTAAATATCCATCTCCATATGAAATCCACCCAAAGAAGAAAAGAGTTTGTGTAACAACTGCTTGCTCCCTTATACTCTAGCTTCTTTGCAAAATAAATTTAAGGTTTTTTTAGCATGAACCCTAATGACATAGCAACTCAAATCATTCACTATATAAAGACCCAGAACTTATGGTTTAATGGTTGGAGTCTTTATTTAATTTTATTATCATGTTGATTCCCTATCTCATAGTTTCCTTTGTAATCTAAATAGTCTAGAATCCTATTCAATGTTAATATTATTTTCCATGATTCTAATTCATATTTACAGTCTTGACTTTTACTACAATAAAAAAGCTAATCTTTAAAGTAAAGTTGGATAAGACTCTAAATGTGGTGCTTGATTGGCTTTGAAGAAGCCTTAGTGAAAGAGTTTGGTAATAAGAACAAGGTTAACACCTCATCCTTGCATCATATTTGGTATCAGAGCAGGATTACACCATTTTAGAGAGCATAGTTGTGCTGGTTGTAGAAGTTGATAGAAGTGAGTAAGATTTAATTTCAGTTTGTTGTTGAAGTGGTATTTATTTGGTGTTTTGTGCATTTAATTCTTCTTACTAAAAATCTTCTATTCTTGACTACAAGCCCTTAGAAATAAACTAATTGTTGAGTTATCAGTGATCCAGAGGGTCCACACATTTTTTTTTATACCTTAGATGGAGATCCAAAAAAGCATACACTAATTAGCATCAAAATATTTGCATGGGTCAGAAATGCATTGCATGATTAGATACTATATTTATATAGAAAATTTGTAAGACAAAGGCTCAAAAAAATTAGGATTGGATGTGTATATAAGATCATATTTAAAATAAAGCAATGTAATATGCCCACTCAGTAAACCATAAAACTAGATGAAAATGGAATCTAAAAAAGATGTTTATTTTTATTTGTGTTATTTACATGAGAGAAATTATAATTTGTTTGACATCACTTACAATCACATTAAGAAATGGTTGTATGAATTAAAAACACTACAACACTATTGCATAGTGGTCTACCTACTTGAAGTCTTAACTCCAGTGATATTTTAATATTTAATTGCATAAGTACTCTATCTACTATTTAATCTTTCAATCAGTTAGCATGGTAAAATCACATAATATCATATACCATAGTAAAGATAGAGAATAGATACTAGCAACATCAAAAGAAGAAATGTATCATTAAGAAGAGTGAACAATACCTTTCCAAGATCTTGTCTGCCACCAGTTGACCAAGGTTTTTGGTGGAATTTTGATGAACCATGAGATGCTGGGTTGGAAATTCCCACATTTTCATTATCCCCTATTCCAAATAAGGTTGGCATTAATCTCTTGATCAACCATCTCTTTTGGCCATGGAGAATTGTAATTGCACTAGTATTATCAATCAATCATTTATCTTTAAGTATGAAACAAAGGATAAATGAAAACAAGGTTCTCATTTAATTTAGAAATGAATTTAAAGCTTTTCTAATTTGAAAAAAGAGAAACAATTGCTAGATCCTTGGACAATGAAATAAATTCATAAAGATATTTGTAAACTATTTGTAAACTAAACATCTATGTCAAAAAAATGTGAGTTACAACACTCGTCCAAAATAGTTCGAAGAATGACCACAAGGGAAATGACTTTTATACAATAGAAAATTAGATTCCCTAATCTACTACAAAAAAATACATTTCAAGCCACAATAATCTCTGAACTAGGACAAGTGGAGCATGGCACGATAGTGCTGCAAAAGAGGTTCAACACTAAATATATTTACCTTACAAAAGACATCAATTTTTAAAAGCTCTAAAGTTTATCAAAGCTCTAATCTATGTATATTCTCAAGGAATTAAAAAAAGGTAACTTAAATTTAGAAGAAATGGATGAGGTCATACACACCTTAGAGGTCAACTATAAAATTATTTATCTTGCTAGACAATTTCTGATGTTCATGTTAAAAAGATGTATTGAAGGTGCTTGCACATGACAAAACAAGCCAACAAGTTATATTCTAATTATCACTTATAGATGTACAATTATGGAGTGTTCATAGATGATAGATCTTTAAAAAAATCATCTTGATGTGCTTCTGTTGCAAAAAACAAGAACCATTTAATTAAAGGTAAATATCTACTTGGAAATATTTTCCTTTTGTGATTCCAATCACATCACCATGTTGGTCGGAAAAAAAATGGTGAGCAGTAATGAGAGTACCAATAAGAAGAAGGGCATCCTCTGTTACAGAAAACTCTTTCAACTCTCTCTTCAATGGCACTCCTTGTGACCTGGAAAAGCCCAACATAGGCTTTCTTAGCTACTTTCCTTTCTTCTGTCTTGCCCCTATTTGTTGTGCCCTATGAATAGGAAAACCATGTTATAAATCCAATCTAATTCTTTAAACATATAAGAAGCTCATTCTACACTCCCAATATTTGAAGCAATTGTAAATTTATTAAATCAACTTGGTTTCAAATTCTTCAATACAAATCCAGTTCGTATATGCTCATTATACAAAATGTACAATACCAATTCTAAAAGTCCTCATAAATAGAAAAAACTAAGAGGAAAAATCCATGACCAAATCATGTAATAAATACTCTAACTAGCACATATATAAAAAATTTCAATGAGGCATGATTTACTTGCAGTTTCTCGACAACCATTATGGTTATGATTTTTCAGTGGGTATGAAACTGCAAAGGAGTCCTATATTTTGAGGTGAAACATTATGGAAAAATAAATACATAGCAAAACATTCTAATTAATTCATTTCTCAAGGTATACATTGAATGCATGGTGTATGTATTAGATGTGGTATCCAAAAGGGTATCATGGTAACACAAAATTGTAGCATAAATCTTGCAACAGAAAATTGTGCTGCAAGTTTTTCCAATTTTTTCTACATATAGTTTGAAGCCCAAATAAGATTTCATCTTACTGCATTAGCATTAAAAATTATGCAGAACTGGAGAAAATTAGTAAGAGTGCAAATTTTAACTAATGGAATAAAATAGTTAGATTTTTTTTGCGCGTTTAATTGAAATCCAATTTCTTTTGCAACTAATATTAGTAGAGCTGAAGTTTTTGAAGAAATGTGCTAAGAAAATGTGGGAAAAATAGAGTTTCTACTCATCAAAAATTTAGGGAAACCTACTTTAAAAATAAGTCAAAATTTAAAAAAGAGGTTTGATACACACTAAAAAGAAATTATGTGAATATTACCTAATAAATTGACCTAGTCATCAAATCCTTTTGAAGCATTACTATTATATAAACCAATTATTAGCTTTCACAACATTTATAGGAATTCTTTCCTAAGTATTGCACAAAAGACAAATATGCTTATGGATCATTTGCAATGTCAAGCATTTTCCCTTCATCGATAGGGTCTTTGGTTGCTCGACATGAAATTTTGTTGCTTGGCATGGTTTGAGACATCAACATGGTCTTTGGTTTCTTAACATGGTCTAGGGAGCTTGACATGGTCTTTGGTTTCTTGTCATGATCTATGGAGCTTGACCTTGCTTAGGAATTTGGTGCTTGTTGCAGACCATGTAACTAATTTTCTAGAATGAGATAGTGGATGAAAATTTAAGGGACTAAATAGGGTCTAGATTAATAACTATAGTTTGAAGCACAAGTTATAATTCAATCAGAGCTAGGAGATATCATAATTTTACTTAGACATCAATTTTGGTCATTTAATTGCTATTGCATGCCAACTTGTGGCATTTAAATTATTTATTTGTATTTAATTTATTTATTTGTATTTAATTTGTGTTCTAGGCCAACTTGTGGCTTAGATTGGTACAATTAGGGGTTGTGGAGAAGTTATTTGTAATTATTTATCCATGGTGGAAAAGAAGGAGGTGGTAGAGGAGCAAATTTGGAGTAGAGCTAGTAGTTGTGGCTTGGAAAACAAGGAGATTGCTTGGTGGGCTTGTGAGCACAAGTTGAGATCTTCCTTGGGGGTTTCTACTAGAGTGTGGATTTGGAAAAGCTAGGTTTTGATTTGGATCTTGAGAGATCTTTCAAAACTATTACTTTCTTTGTATTTGGCAGTAACTAGGAAGGCCTTACAACTTGACACATTGCATGCAATGAATTATATCTATGAATAAACTATTATGAATTGGCTTCAAATATTTCATTGTTGTTTGTGTTTTCACTATGTGGTTTATTGTTAGGGGCTAAGAAATCCCCTTTGGGGATTCTCCTACCTTGCACTGCATTAGATGGTATCAGAGCAAAGGTTTATTCCTAAATGTGTTCACAAATCACCAAAGCTGAGGCAATTTATACGAGGATTTGCAGAGAAGGTTGATATTGTGGCTAATTGATCTTTTGGATTTGTGGATCTGTTGCTTAGGGTTTGCTAAAATTTTGGAAGATGCCTCCAAGAATATTGGACACTAGGGAAAGAGGATTTTAGTGATGTTGTGGAGCAGAGGATCTTAGAGAAGATAAGAGCAGAGTTTAGATCTAAGATTGCATTGATGAAGAGTGACATGATTACTAGAATTGTAAGTTCTTTAGGTGGTGTACCTAGGCATGTGGGTACTGAAGGTAGTTATGAGGAATTCGTTGAAGACTTTGAAGTTTTTGGATTGAGTAGTGAGGACAAAACTAATCATGTGGAGAGACCTATTAGAATTAGGGCTAGTTAGTTTTCTCAACCTGGATCTCAATTGAAGCTAAAGCATAAGATGAAGGTTTCTAATTTTTAGGTACATTGAATCTTGAAGAGTTGATTGATTAGACTAGTAAATTGGAAGACTACTTTAAGTTTGAGGATATGAGGATCCACTCAGAGTAAGGTTGGTAAAAACTAAGCTGAAGGGACATGTTGCTTTTTGGTGGAAGGAATTGCAAAGGGACAAAGAAGAGGAAGGTGAAATGAAGATCATTAGGTGGAAATTGATGGTGACTAAGTTGAAGGCTAAGTTCATTCCTACTGATTATGAACTTGAGTAGTTTAAGAGGTTGCAAAATGTGAGGTAGAAGGATATGACTATGAAGGATTATACCGAGTTTTACAAGTTGACTATTCGGTATGGGCATAAAGAATTGTCAAAGGAAAATGTAGCATGGTATATTAATAGTTTTAGATTCAATATTCAGGATGAGGTTAGTATGCTAAATATTTCTTCAGTTAAGGATGCTTGCCAATATGCTTTGAGAGAAAAGGAGAAGCTAAATAGGAAGAATCAAGGTAGTTCCTGAAGGAAGGAGAAGTAGGATAGCTCGACATAAGTTAAACCAAATGTAGAAGGTGAATAGAAAAGAATGATAGGTGGAGGTTTCTTTTTGAGGTAATTGTTTCAAGTGTAGCCAAGAAGGGCATAGATATTTTGAGTGTCTAATTGCAAGGACAACTAATGTTGTGAATGAGGATACAGTCCTAGATAGTTAGCCTAAGAAAGGAGAGAGCTTGCTAGCTCGACGAGTACTGATTGGTGAGAAGATGTTGGATTCTTGTCAGAAGACTAGTTTGTTCAAAAAACATTGTAAGTCTAGTGGTAAAGTCTACAAAGTGATTGTGGATGGTGGTAGTACTGGTAACCCTTTTTCTAAGGAGATGGTTCAAAAACTTGGTTTGAGAGAGAGAGAGACATCCTTATCCTTATAGGATTGGCTGGTTGTAAGGTGAGCATGCTTTGGAAGTAAGGGAGCAATGTCTTGTTGATTTCTAGATTTGGTAGTATAAGGTTCAAGTGTTGTGTGATATTGTAGATATGAATAGTTGTCATGTATTACTTGGTAGACCTTAGCAGTATGATTGTAGGCTATGCCTGATTGTGTTAGAAATGTGTACTACCAATAGGAACCTGAGTATTGGTAGCTGAGTTCAATTGGAAAATTTTGAGAAGGTTGAAGATCAACATGGAAAGCATACCTATGGAACACATGTGGTGGATGTGAAGAAGAAGAAGAAAAATAAGGGAAAGAATGTACAAGTTGAAGACTTAGAGGACATGTATGTGAAGAACTAGTGTGGATTTTATGTGTTGAATCCCAAAAGATGTTCTTCTAGTTACTAGAACATCTTTTCAAACCTAGGGTGTCTGATGTAGGAGCATCTTGGGTTTTCTTGCAATCCTACTTGTTTGGAGGGATTTTGGTTAAGTGTTGTGGAGCTTGGCAGATATTGGTGTTCGACATACATTGGGAGCTCGACATGGTCTGGGAACTTGACATGGTATTTGGTTTCTTATCATGGTATTTGGTTGCTCGGCATGGTCTAGGAACTCAACATGGACTTTGGTTGCTCGACATGGTTTGGGGAGCTCAACATGGTCTATGGAGCTCAACCTTGCTTAGGAATTCGGTGCCTATTGCAAGCCATGGAAACAATTTTACAAAATGAGTTAGAGGATGAAAATTTTAGGGATTAAAGAGGGCCTAGATTAATAACTATGAATCAAAGTGAAAGTTCTAATTCAATTAGAGCTAGGAGATATCATGATTTTACACATAGATCAATTTTGGGCATTTAATTGCTATTGTAGGCTGACTTGTGGCATTTAATTAATTTATTTGTATTTAATTTGTGTTGTGGGCTGACCTGTGGCTTAGATTGGTATTTTTAGGGGTTGTGGGGAAGTCTTTTTTCATTATTCATCCATGGTGGAGAAGAAGGTGGTGGTAGAGGAGAGAATTTGGAGAAGAGCTAGTAGCTGTGGCTTGGAAAACAAGGAGATTTCTTGGTGGGCTTGTGAGCACAAGTTGAGATCTTCCTTGGGGGTTTCTACTAGAGTGTGGATCTAGAAAAGCTAGGGTTTCATTTGGATCTTGAGGGATCTTGTAGAACTATGACTTGTTTTGTATTTTGCTGTAACTGGGAAGGCCTTATAGCTAGACACATTGCATGCAATGAATTATATCTATGAATAAACTATTGTGTATTGGCTTTAAACCTTGCATTTTTGTTTGTGTTTCCACTATCTGGTTTATTGTTGGGGGCTAGGACATCTCCTTTGGAGATTCTTCCGCCTTGTACTACATCACCATTACACTAATTAGTAAACACTTAAAATAAATGGTAGTCAACACATGCTTATTCTAAAATGTAACTTGTTTAATATATCAAGGGGTTGAAAGGAGGGAAAATAAAGAGTATTATCCTCCTTTTTCTCCTTCTATTTTTTTTTTCTCCTTCTACCACAGCTCCATCTCCTTCTCCTTCTTCTCCATTGTCTTCTCCTTCTCCTTTCCTTTTTTTGCTTCTTGAACATTGAGTCTTCTTCCTCTCCTCCTTTTCTCTCCCTCTCCCTCTCCCTCTCCCTCTCCCTCTCCCTCTCCCTCCCTCGTCCTCCTCCTTTTTTTTCCTCTTCTTCTCCTTCTAATTTTTCTTCTCCTTATGTTATCCCTTGTCTAATTCTTCTTCACCTTTTCCTTCTTCTCTTTCTTCCTTACCTTCTTCTCCATATTTTTATTCTTCTCTTTTTGCATCTTCTTCCCCTTCTTTTTTTGTTTAAGGGATGAGAGAGTGTCCTATATTATTTTTTATCGACTACTTTCTTGACTATAATTATAATTGCTTATATTGATTTTTCAATATAGGATGTAAAACATCCAATTTTAAACTATATGTGCTGCATAAAAGATATTGGTTTTTCTACAATTTTTTTATATATAAATGATAATTATCTTAAGAAACAAATAAGATAAAAGATATTTTTGTAATTAAAAAACTAACTATTTATAATTGATAATAATTTTAACAAAAAAGAACATAATTTTTTCAATGAGTAAAATCAACATATATAACTTAATGTACAATAGAAAACAGATGGCATGTGGTAAATATTAAATTATAAGCAAAACATAGACGTAAATAGGAAAGTAGTGTACAAGAAATAAAAAATTTAATACTTAATTCAAACTTATATATTTGTTATAAAATATAGTCTATAAAAAATAAATTTAATACACAATATAAGATTTTATTAAACCTATATTTTTCATTGTAAAATGTATACTACAATTTTTTCTATGAAGGGAACACACACACACACACACACACACACACACACACACACATGTATATGTATATGTATATATATACATATATGTATATATGTATGTATGTGCGTGTGTATATATATATATATACATATGTGTATATGTATGTATGTCTGTGTGTATATATATACATATATACACACAGACATACATACATATACACATATGTATATATATATACACACGCACATACATACATATATACATATATGTATATATGTATACACATATGTATATATATATATATATACATATATATACACACACATACATATATACATATATACATATATACATATATACATATATGTATTTATACATATATGTACATATATTTATATATGTATATATATATATATATTTATAGAAAAGATATAGTATAAATTTTACAATGTATATATATATATATATGTATATATATATATATATATATATGTATGTATGTATACACACACACACAATATAAGATTTTATGAAAATTATATTTTTTTCATTGTAAAGTTTATACTAAAAATTTTCCTATAAAGGGAATATATATACACACATATAAATCATGTAAATATATGTATAAATGCATGTATACATATACACACACACACTCTCACATATGAATGTATGTATGTACACACACACGATTTTATGAAAATTATATTTTTCATTGTAAAATATATATTACAATTTTTTCTATAAAGGGAATGCACACACACACATAAATACATGTACATATATGTACACACACATAATTTTATAATGTTTAAAAATATTTTTGATACAGATGTATACATTAAATAACTACTAAGAAAATAAGTTTTGTAAAAACTAATAGATAGATAAGATAAGATAAGATAAATTTATTAATGTCCAACAGGAGACCAATGAGAGTCTAAGGGAGAAGGACAAAATTAGATAAGAATAAAAATTACTAACAAGATAATAAAAATTTATCTGTTAGATACAACTCAAAATTAAGATTAAATTGATTCAAAAGTGAAAGCCAAGCAAGAGAAAATCAAATCAAATAATATTAAAGTTGAAAAAAAAATTACATGAACGGATTAGATCATTTTCATTCACCCATTATATTTAATACTACATTTATTACACTTCATTTGGATTTTTGTATTTATTAATATCCAACAATATTTCATTAAAAAATTATATTTGTTATTTTTAAGTGCCTCTCCCATGTTTTTTTTTGTCTTTTTAGATAACTTAGGACAATTTGATTTATCATCTTTGAAATCATATTGCTTCTGTTCCCATCTTTTGGAACACTTGGCCAACTCTTCCTATATATTTTTTCATCACACCAAAAGCATCTACGGATGGTGGAGAGGGATCTCATCGAGGATATAGTCGCTATGCCAACACCTCCCCACATGATGGAGCTAGATACAACCATTTATCATGTGGGATTTGCACCCACCACATACCATGTTGATAATCCAAGGCTACATAGATGAAGGGTCAAAGGGCTTGAGGGACTCGAACCGGTGACCTGTGCTCTGATACCATGTAGAAGTTGAGAAAACCAATTTCACAGATCCCCATGAACACCTACATGCAAATATCCTACAATGAAGAGAAATTAGAAAATAGAAAAAGCAGAGCTTAGAAATTCTCAATGAAGTGAGAGAAAAAATGTATTCCAAGTTATGAAAACAAAAAGTACTAAGGTTCAAGCTTAAAGGTGAAAAAAAACCTAAAGGGAAAAAGAAACTAGGTTTGCACAATATAATTAATATAAAATATTAATTATATGCACCTAAGAGAGCCAAAGAAACTAGAGTAATAAATGACTTACTTTAACACCCCCCATTAAGCGAAGCTTAGGAGGAAGCTAACCTAGCAAAGCTATGAAAGCAAGACAATGGGTCCCAACAACAAGGCCTAATTAGGTACCCAAAAAAAGGAAATCTCTATAAACTGGAGACAAAGGAGAAAACCCAGTGGGAAACTCTCCAAAAAGAGATAGAACAAACATGCTGAAAAAAATGAAGGAAGGAAGGCCTCAAGAAGACCCCCCAAGGACAACTTTCAAACCCCAAGCATAGACTACAATTGAAGATAGCATGGTGATGCAAATGACTTGGTGAAGATGTCGGTAACCTATGTGTCAGTGGAAATGTACTCCAAAGAGAGAAAACCATCCTGGACCAAATGACGAATGAAATGCATATGAAGCTCAATGTGTTTAGTGTGTTGATGCTCCACCAGGTTGCGAGAAATATGAATAGCACTCTAATTATCGCACCATAGAATAGTGGGACAATTAGGAGGAAAACCAAACTCAATCATCAACTGTCGAAGCCATAAATCTTCTGACTATCAAGCACTATGGCTTGATACTCAACCTCTTTGATGAAAGTGCATGAGCCTATTGCTTCTTGCATGACCATGTGATAGGACTAGAACCAAGATAGAAAACAAAGCCAGAAGTAGACTTTTGATCATCAACATCACTAACCCAATTTGAGTCAGTTGTAGCCAACAATGTGAGGTGTCTCTAATGTGTAATGAATTCCATACATAAGTGTGCCCTGAATGTATCTCAAAATATGCTTGACAGCTTGCTAATGACTCTCATGAGGCTCATGTGAAAACTGAGAGACAATATCTACTAGGAAGGAGAGATTAGGATGAGTGTGTGTTAGGTACAACAAGTTGCCAACGAACTACTAGTACAATGTGGGATCCACTAAAGGCGAAGTGCAAGAGGTAGACAAAGTAACACCTGAATGAAAAGGTGTAGGAGTAGGCTTGCAATTAGGCATGTCAAAGCATCAATGCATGTTAAGAGCATACTTCTGTAGACACCTAAATTTAATCACACCGCTTTGGTAATCCTATTTAACTATCTCTAAAGGCATCATTGATTAAATTCTTATTTAATTAATCCTTTGCCATCCCCTAGCTAATTAATCCTATTAAATCATCTATAGTCCTAATTGATAAATCAAATAACTTATTATTTATCAATTAAATCCTATTCTCCTATCTAATTCTAAATCCTCATTTATTAAATAAACCTATTTAATAAATCTATCCCTCAAATCTAATAAACCCTTAACCTATTCCTAAATCCTCTAATTAGCCTAATCCACCCCATCCACCCATACTAACTAAGCTTAGTCACTAACTCACCCACCCTCATTGAATGCCATCCACTTGCATATCTCTAACAAGCCTAATCTAATCCTAAACAATCTATAATCCCCCCCCTAAACTTGTCACATTCCCTAAGCAAGCTTAAGACTTTCCTAAGCCAAGAAAAGTCAACAATCTCAACTCCCTCCAAAATATCCCAACCACCCAACAATGAATGCTCTTACAAGGCCATAAAGACTCTTACAAGCCCATTCATTGCTCTTACAAGCCATAATGAAGGGTCTTTATGAAGATATTATCCCTTGAGCCTCCTTTGTTGACTCATCCATCCCCTTTCCTCCATCCACTCACCCTGTGACATGTGTCACTCCCTAGTTGGTGCTAAACAAGCACAATCTATGTGCTCCCCTTTGAGTACATCCTAGCCCTCCTTAAGCTTTCATCTCTCCTTGCATCTTAACCCTCCATCCCTCAAGCCCTTAGCCTATAAATTGAATCCCCTCCCAAGCCATTTCATCACAACCTTTGAGCTAAAGTTATAATGCTAGTTTGAGAAAAAAGCCTTTAAACCATACCCTTATAATGCCAAATTGAGAGCTCACAAAGCGACCAATTTGTCATTACCCATCCATCTCCATTGAAGCTAGTTTTGAGAAGCCTTGAGCATACATATCAATCATTTACATAGACTCATCTACCAAGCAAAGAGCTAATTCCTATTGGGAGAGTCCATTCATTTGGCTCACATTCCTAATTAGAGGTTCCTCTTTTGTCTATCTTATATGTTATATTAGTTTTGTTAGTTAATGCTTTTTCCTCTTATTAGATTAGTATTACTTGCTAACATATTAGTATATATATTTTGGCACACCTAGTGGGACCCCACTATGGGTCATTCATTCATCCATTTCACCCTATGTTTTGTTCTTATAAACTAACCATCTAACATTTTTTGTGGTTTGAATGGGTTGTAGGGTGTTTTTCTTATTTTTGCAGGTTAAAGGATGCACTTGGGAGAAAGACATACCCTCTAAAACTCAAAAATAATCAAAAAAATTAAAATTTTTGGGAAAAACTCACGCATTTTAGTTCTGTTCGTATAGTGTCATCTTTGCAGATTGGTGTCTACACCTGCAAACTCTCGTTTGCGCCTGATACTCTGTCATCTCTGCAACCAAACTGACATCTCTACAGTTTGGCATCTTTGCCTGGTCTTCTACTATCAGTGCCACCACTAGACTATTGTCTCCACATCCTTAACTATCATCTCTACAGATCAGCACCTCCGCCAGATACTTTTTCATCTTTGTCGTCACCTTTAGTCTTCTATTGTCTCTGCCATCGCCAACATCAACTGTCGTCTTTGCAAATCAGAGTCTTTGTCTATTTTTTGGTTAACTACGTCGCCAAAATAAGCTATCATCTCTGCCTTTTTCTTTGTCATCTCCGCAGATTGGCATCTCTGCATTTTAGAGTCTTCGTAGTTTGGCATCTTCGCCTGATGAACTATCGTCTCTGCCTATTATTGTTGCATTTTTGTTTTAGCATCTCAATTCCTGCACTTTTTATTTATTTAAAAAAAAAAAAAAAAGAGTATAAAATCAAATTTTAACTTTTGGTGGTTCCATAGAGTAGAGGTTTTTTTAAGCATTTTTATGCCTAGGAAAAAGAACAAAAAAAAAGTTGATTTTATTTTCCCCATAGTTAAGCTTCAATTTTTGAGATCTTTGGGTCACTAATAAAATTATCTTTTTTAGCTATTGTAGGTTGGAGCATATATGAAACCACTAACCATGTTTCTTGCAGGTTCTCCTTACATGGTTTAATGCTCTTGGAAAATGAACTTGAATGTTTAAACACTTGTCTTTGAATGCATGTTGCTAAAATGAACTTGAATGTTTAAATTTTTTTCCATTGAATGAATGTTGCTCAAACATAATCTTGAATGCCATGGATTAAAATCAATCTTTCTTGGAATGCATGCTTAAAACAAAGAAACTCAATCTTGAATGCAAACGATCAACTAACCATTGCAATATCTCACACTTCAATTTTGGGCATAAAAAGAACCTAAATTCACATTTTTGTAATTTCTTAAGTTATAAAAACAAATAAAGATGCTTTAAGTGAGTTTGTAGTTGGACTCACCCTCTTTAATCACCCATCAATTTAACCATTGGTTGCAATCTCAACACCATCTATGGGGATGGGTCCACTTAAGAGGCTGTTAAGTGCTCCACAAAAATCAAACTTCACCATGTGTTTTTATTAGTTTTTCTAACTTAAAAAATTCCTTGAATGCACATTAGGCTCACTAACACTTCATTTGGACATTAACATTGAACAACTCTTGACGTGGAGGGCCTCTAGGCGTGCGCTTGACAATCGAGTTTCACACATCTTTGTTTTGGGCTTAAAACAAAATCACACTAAATCTTGAATGCCTTAAAGGAAATTAATCGATACTTGATGTGGAGGGCCTCCAGGCGCGCTGGTTTACTTTCTTGTTGACCCTAACTCTTCTTCTTGTTCGCATTCTTTGATCAATTTTGCTTTGTTGGTGTATTTCAAAGTTGTAATTGAACATTTGCATCTTAAACATGAGTGCTTACAAAGTCTAGATCAACGCACATAAGAGTCAGTTGGTAAAAGAATAAGCGTGGTTTTTAGCCCAAGGTCACCCAAGTCTTCTCTCCCCTTGTCTTCTTTCGAGGCCATCTTGGGTGCATAAGATTAGGATCCAAAACCTTGTTTCTCTTTTTAGGAGGCCTGCTTGGGGATTTCATCACCCCTTGGGACGACCTCAACTCCAGCATTCTGATAGAGTATAAAGATCGAGAGGTGAATCCAAAGACACCTCTCTTGGAATCAAGATTTTGTCACTTGGGCTAAGCCTCAAGGAACTTTATACCCTTGAGAAATGAAAGAGGAGAAGTGGTTTACCGCTCCTCTCGGTTGTGTGACATCTTTTTGATTTCATCTATGGATTTGGGCCTCACGTACCTTGGTTATATTGAGGACTCCCTAGCTAAACCAACTATCAGCCTTGCAGACAACCATCTAGGGTGTTAATGTGTTTGAAGTGACTGATTGAAACATTTGTAAAACATACACACTCCTTGGTGCAAGTATCACATTCTGAGAATCAAAAACTTCTATCTGATTGTTTCTATCTATTACTTGATTTTTTATTTGTTGAATGAATATTTTCCAAACTTGGTCAATCCTAGCTTAGGGCATACTTAGCATAGTCACTACCTATTCCAGAAGTTGAATGAGTTGAGGAAAAACAACTTAGATCTCTCAAAGCCAAGCAAATTCAGGAATTCATGTCAAAACAACCCAAACCCAAATAGAAGTTTCACAAAGCCAAACTCAAGCCATCTCAAGCATACCAAGAACTTTCATCCAAGAGAAAGGAACTAACACCAAGCCCTTGAATTGCCAAACTCCACAAAGCAAAGGAAAAAGCTACCGATGAAGCCCTTCAAGATGCCTAGGTAGATTGCACCATCCAACTTAACCAACATCCAGGAGTTAACCCTGCTTATGCATTACCAACTAGGCATGATTTCTATGATTAGACCCCCTTGTTTCTCCACATCTTCTTGCATGAGCTTCACTTTAGAGTCATCTTTGTAAGAAAGCCAACCATCTTTAGTCTTCCCCTTAAGCATTTTAGCTCATCCATCTCATTTAGTTCTAAACCATCTAGCCAACAATCCAAACTTCACATCCAAGCCTTCAAAATTGTTGTCACCTTGCCAAAAGTTTTCCATTCCTAACATCTTCCAAATCCACCAATCTCACCAAGGTTATCCCTTTGATAGAGCTTTGTCTAGGGTAATCTAGCTTTGTCACTTGTTATCCCTCATAACCTTGATCTAAAGGTTGGGATCCACAAGTGGTCAATCTCATGTTCTTCCTAAAGGATCACCAATCTATCCTTAAGTTGACACAATCACCACCAAGCTTGCACATAGGAAAGCAGACCTTTCACAATTTGGAAACATATCTTTGAAGTTAGAATCCCCAACCCAATCCTCCTGAGGTTTTATCACATAGCTTTGCCTCAACGTAGGAAATCATTTGCATAGAAAAGCCTTCCCCTTTTGCATCCATTAGCATTGTTGCATCTCATCCCTAGGAACATTCTGCATTTTCATGCCACCTATCACTCGCTTAGCCAAGAAGAAGAGGGAAATAATGGAGCCCTATCATTTGGATCAAACATCATCGCTCCCCTTGAGCACTCAACCATCCTTTAGCCCAGAGAACACTATACCATCACCTACTGACATTGAAGCTTTCATGAACCAACTAGGAAATGCAGTATTGGTGAACGCCATTATAGACAAGAACAAAGAAACAATCATGGCTAACTTTCAAAGGGAAAACATAGGAGCCTTTGACTTTGGAAGACCTCCTCCCTTTTCAGAACCATCTAACCCATTGTTTGGGAAACCACCACTCCTGATAGGCTCTTATGATTCAAATTATCCTTAATATGAGCCAAAAGAAGAGCCTCAAGCTAGTCCATATGATCCAACAGACCCGAACATACCATCTTCAACCTAAGTTGGAATCTCCATTCCAAAAGCCAATCCAGCCACCACCACTCCACCATTAGTCCATACCACTCCATCCCAAACCCCCTTTGCCCAAAACACCTCATCATTCACTCCCTTCACTATTACTGCTGCTACTCTCCAACCCAGCCTTCCAAATCCACCCATCTCCCAAATCAGTGCTAGTATCTTTGGCCAACCTCAGCAATATACAACAGGGATGCCACCCATGGGACCAAGTAATCAACCTTTCATCACCCCCAATCTATTTACCTTAGCTCAGAACACAATTCCATCATCTCTACTAGGTCCTTGGAGCTCCGTGCCATCAACCACAAATCCACAAGCTACTACCTTCACTCCACAAAGCTATCAAACTCCACAAGCTACTGCCAATGTTTTGCCAAGCTCTCAAGTGACCCAAGCTCCTGCCACCACTCTACCAAGCTTTCAAATCCAGCCACCAAGCTATCAAACCCCATCAGTTCCATTCCCAAGCTTTAAATTTCCCACCTCCAACCACCAATTACTTGGCGTCTTTTGCTATGTAGATACCTTCCCAGATGGGGGGTACAACCCACATATATTGGTCAAACTCCTCAAATCCAAAGTCAAGTTCCACAAGCTCCCCGATCATTTCCCCAAGCTTCACAACCATCTTATACCTTACCTCCACAAAGCAATCCATTTATTCCACAACCAACCTATATCCCTCAATCCCTACCTCAAATCCCATATCAGTAGCAAGCCTTGCAACACATGCAACAATATATACCACCCCCATCTCAGCAACCCATCATCCACCATTCAGTTGCCCAAACCATGTACAATCCTTACCAGCCCATACCTCAAAGCCATCCATATTCCATTGCCCCATCTAGCACATACCTACCTCAGGGCATTCCTACATTGGGGGCACCCCAGCCATCACCCATTAATGCAAAATGGGAAGCCATGAAGATAACTTTGAAGAACATCTAGGAGAGAAATGATCTAAAAAAATTCAAGTTTGAGAATGTGTGTCCTTACCCGTTTGACAGAGCCATTACCATGACACCATTTCCCATGCATTTTGAGACACCCAAATTTGACAAATTTAGAGGAAAAGGAGACCCTGTCACACATATCAAAGAATTTTACATGCATTGCCAAGAAGTGGCATACGATGACTTCTTCCTCTTGTGTCTCTTTCCCAAAAGCTTGGCTAGACCAGCTCTTGAATGGTTTTATAGAATCCCATATGGCACAATTAAAAACTTTGCTGAATTGTTTGAGGCATTTGTAGCCCAATATGCCCATCTTGTTGAAACAAAGCTCTTAGTAGTTGATCTTGTCCACACTAAGCAAAAAGGTGGAGAAAGCCTTTCCAAATATCTATAAAGATGGCAAACCCTTACCACCCACATATCTTGCACCTTTCCAGAATGCCATTTGGTGAAAATGTTTATTGATAATGCCCATCCCAGCTTGGCTCACCACATGACCATGAACTATTTGCAGACCTACAAAGATATCAAAGAAAAAGGAATGATCCTTGAGTAAGGACTCATTAAATATGGTGCGGTCAAGATTTACAAGGAAGCCAACCAAAATCAATCACATTCCAATGACAAGTCTAGGTATTGGAACAAAAACAAGCACATTGCAACAGATGGGGTTACTGACACGAGACATTGAATATTGTTGGTCCTTCCCAAAATCAGTCCAACCCACCATATCAACCAAACAATCAACAAGCCATCAACTACCAATAGCAGAATAACCAAAGCTATCAAAACCATAATCCAAGAGCCAACTTTCAAGGGTCTAGCAATCAAGCTAATGCCATCAATATAGTTGCAGGGCAAAAACCCAGATTCCAACCTGCACCTAGAAATTACACACCCCTTAGTGAGCCATTAGATGTCATTTTTGAGAAATTAGTCAAGGAAAACCTCATCAAATTTCCTCCTACCCAGCAAATTGACCCAAGCCAATCTAAAGAGGCATGGTACAAAGATAACGAGTACTGCAAATTTTATAAGGTAAAAGGTCACACCACTCTCAGATGCATGAAACTGAAAGATTATGTGCAGGACCTCATTGATTGAAAAGAAATCACCGTTGGTGCCCAAACCTCTCCCAATGCAGGCTTACAGATTTATCAAAATGCTTTTCCTCCTCACAACAACCAAAATCCTGGAAAAACACCTATCTAAACCAACAACAATAACACCAACAACTGCCAACCAAACCAACAACATGGGAAGAACAATGACCACACTTCATCCTACATAGACTATGGCAGCCTCATCAGTTGTATATCTGAAAAAGAGCCTTTTGTCAATGTTATCAATGTCCAAGGACCAAACAATGAGTGTGCAGTCACCACTCGAAGAGCACAATTTAACATCGCAGGCCCACCAATTTCACTAGCACCATCAGCTCCATCAAAAGCTAGTACAATATCTTGGAACACCTTGGGAACATGCCAGCCCAAATCTCCATTTTAGACCTTCTCCGCACCAGTCTTGTGTACAAAAGCATCCTTGACAGTGCTCTTATAGAATCCTGCGTCCCTTTAGATATCAATGCTACTAATTTTTGTAATCTTGTTGGACACCTTTCATCCTCATGTGCCCTATCATTCAAACCCACCGACATACCCCTTGTCGAGCCAGATCACATCCTTCCACTTCGCATAGCCATCATGGTATCCAATTTTGCTATAAAAAGAGTAATGATAGATAATGGATCAACCTTGAATATTTGTACCCTAAAATTCATAAAACAAGCTGGGTATACTGAGGCAGATATCATCAATGAGGTTATCACCATCAAAGCTTATGAGAACTTGGAAAGAACCACAGAAGGAACTATCTTGCTGCCAATCAAGGTTGGGCCAGTTATCCAAGAAACACTCTGCCATGTTATTGATCTAAACCTACATTTAAAATCCTCCTTGGCCACCCATGGATTCATGCCATGAAAGCCGTTCCATCCACCTACCATCAGTGCATCAAATTTTTGCATCAAGGCACTAAGGTAACCATCCATGCCGATCTAGAACCCTTTGCTTATTGCAATGCAGTTGAAGCTTCATATACAAACCATTGCCCTGGAATTGATATTAGCACATCCATCACTAGCTCATTCCACACTTGTAATGACCCAGAAACCATCGTCGCCTCCACCCTGTCTACCATGAAGATCAATAACAAAGGCTATGAAGAGTATAGTCTGTCAGATGCATTTGTTGTTGGGGCACTCCCACTTGATCCACATGCCCATGGATGATCAACATATCACAAAGCTAAAAAGATTCCACCTCCTCGATACAAACAATTTGGCCCAACAACCTTTGTATCCTCAAAAATCCCTCTTCATGAGGAGCTCACTCTAGATATCAACAATTGGTTACATAAGGATGCACCTCCAAGAAATCAAGCACGTCTTGATCACTTTAGCCATAAGTATCCCCAAGAACATAAGCTTATCACTAACAAATGGAACTATTAATGTGGTAGTCTAGGACCAAAAGAAAGAGGCATGCAGTGCCCCATCGAAGCACACAAGTGGGAAACAAAGTTAGGTCTTGGCTTTGGCATACCCACAACTGAGGGCACCAATGAGAACGGTCATGCTTTTTTGAACATTCACTATGACCTTGTCAAAATCAAAGATATTCTTGAGGAAGTTGAAAAGAGAGCCTACAATGATATCCCTGACCAAATCTCCCTCAGAGACTCTATTCTTGAAGAACTATCCATCCATTTTATTGACCTACCACTCGCCCATCCACAACTCATAGATTGGGACCAACCAAGTGTCATACACATTGATGAGTTCACATCAGAGGAAGCACTTCTAAGATTTATTGGAGCGGAAACTCCTCACAAGAAAACAAATCCAGACTCTGCCTATATCTATAAACTAGATCCCAAGGGGTATTTTGGAGAAAATTGCCAACTTAGTTTCAATACACCCAAAGCTGGAACTAAGGTGAATTCGGGACTAGCTAAGGTAGCGAAGAGAACCCCTCAGCAAGAAAATCCAGAGTCACAAGTAGAACATGAGGATTTAGCATTGCCTCCTCAAGATAATCGACCAGCGGTGTCTTCTATTCTAATTGAGGATACTAGAGAAGTCAATATCAGTTCTTCAAAGATCCCCAAACTTGTTCACATTGCTGCATCCCTATCACAAGACCAAGCTGACCTCCTCTTTGAGGTCTTAAGAGAGAACATTGGCTGATTTGCATGGTCATACCAAGACATGCCAGGACTTGATCCAAAGCTTTTAGTTTATCATCTTGCAGTCAATCCAAAGATCAAGCCCGTCAGACAAAAGCTTAGAAAAATGCACCCCAAGGTGGCATTACTGGTCAAAGTTGAATTAGAAAGAATGTTAGCTGCTAAGGTTATCCGACCTATCGACTACTTAGAGTGGATCTCCAACATGGTCCTCATCACTAAGCCTTCTGATGACATCAAAATTTGCACTGATTTCAGAGATCTTAAAAAAGCTTGTCCAAAAGATGATTTTCCCTTGCCCAACATAGATATGATTGTAGATCTTACAGTTGGACATGAAATTTTGTCCCTCATGGATGGATTTTTTGGGTACAATCAAATCAAGATTGTAGAAGAGGATCAGCATAAGACAACATTCACTACCCCTTGGGGAACCTTTTTCTACAACATGATGCCTTTTGGCCTAAAGAATGCTGGGGCTACCTATCAAAGAGCTATGAAAGCCATTTTTCATGATCTCATCCATAGCATTTTGGAGGATTATGTGGATGATATCTTGGTCAAATATCATACCTTCATGGATCATCTTACTGACCTGGAGAAAGTCTTTGATAGGTTAGCCAAATATCATCTCATGCTGAATCCCAAGAAGTGTGTCTTTGGGGTCACATCTAGCGAGCTTCTAGGCTTTATAGTTTCTAAATGAGGTATAGAGATTGACCCCAAGAAGGTCAAGGCTATCTTAGACATGCCTCCTTCCCAGACACTGTGACAGCTTCACTCTCTTCAGGGAAAGCTCCAATCTGTCTGGCGCTTCATCTCCTAGATTGCAGATAAGTGTACGCCATTTACACCTTTATTGAAGAAGGATGAAAATTTGAAGTGGGATCCTTTATGTCAACATAGTTTTGATTAGCTCAAGTAGTATCTTGCCAATCCCCCTATCTTGGTTCCACTAGTTCTTTATCATGCCTTGATCTTGTACATATTAGTAACACCTACTGCTCTAGGGGTAGTTCTAGCACAACACGATGACTACGGCAGAGAAAGAGCCATCTACTACATAAGTATAACCTTAGTTGGTTATGAACTCAATTATGCTCCTATGGAAAAAGCTTGTTTGGCAGTTTTTTTCTCTACTCAAAAGCTTCGCCACTACATGCTAAGTCATACCATCCAACTAGTCTCCAAGATCAACCCTCTCAAGTATATGCTCTCTAGAACAACACTTATAGGCCGTTTGGCCAAATGGGTTATGCTCCTTAGCGAATTTGACACCCAATATGTAGATAGAAAGACAATCAAAGGGAAAGCTATAGCAGATCACCTAGCTGATGCACCTCTAATAGATGCATATCCTTTGATCACAAAATTTCCAGATGAGCATATCTGCCTAATTGAAGAACAACCCCCATGGAATCTTTATTTTGATGGGTCATACACATCTCATGGATTAGGGGCAAGAATATTGTTGGTCACACCTCAAGGAGATTATATTCCAAAAGCCTTCAAGCTACAATCCCCTAGCACCAAAAATATAGTAGAGTATGAGGCTCTCATAGCAGGATTAAAGATAGCTACAGAATGGAACATCACTGAGTTACAAATCCTTGGCAATTCTCAGCTCATCATCAAGCAAGCCCTAAATTAATATCAAACCAAAGATGAAAAACTATTACCCTACAAAGAGCTAGTTGATCAGCTAACCCAACATTTTACAAAGCTTCAGTTTACACAAGTGCCTCGAATGTAGAACAAAGTAGCAGATGCTATGGCTACTATCGGCTCGCTCTTGGAAATTCTCCAAGCAGTTACGCAGTATGAGTTTTTAGTTGAGTAGCTCCTCACACCTACCTATGTGAATGATGACTCACATCGTGTTTGTATCTTGGTTGGTCCCCAATCCCCTTGGTACCATGAGATTCATGCTTACCTTAAAGACGGTATCATCTCCCCTCACCTCACACATACCCAATACCAAAACCTCATCCGAAAATCATCCTGCTATGTTATCATAGCCAATACCCTATATCATTGGGATTATCATGATACTCTCTCTAGGTGTTTAGACCAAAATGAGGCTGTGATGGTGTTAAAAGAAGTACACTCTAAACTTTGCAGTGCCCACATGAGTGGTATTGTCTTAGCACGAAAAATCCTTAGAGCAGGCTACTATTGGCCTACCATTGAAGAAGACTCCTGTGACTTTGTCAAAAAGTGTCTCCCATGTCAGCAACATGCAAATCTTTTGCACACTCCAGCACATGATCTACAGCCTATTGCACCACCTTGGCCTTTTGCTTGTTGGGGCCTTGATGTAGTTGGAACTATCACACCTCTCTCATTTGATGGACATAAATGGATAATAACAGCTACAGACTATTTCATTGAGTGGGTGGAAGCAGTCCCCCTAGTCTCAGCTATAGGAGTTCAGGTCTCCAGCTTCATCTTGTACCACATTGTTTGCCGCTTCGGCATCCCATCCACCATCTTCACCGACCACGGAGGTAACTTTGAAAATCTCAACATGGAAGAACTATGCACTTCCCTCTGCATCCATCACCACTTTTCTAGCCCATATTTCCCACAACGTAATGACTAGGCAGAGGCAACTAATAAAACCCTCCTCAAAATCCTAAAGAAAGTTGTCAATGATTTTGGCCGCGATTGGCACCTACAACTAAATCTAGCCCTATGGGCCTATCGAACCTCCTTTCGTACATCCATAGGAACAACTCCATGCTCCCTAGTCTATGGTGCCGAAGGTGTACTACCCATCGAGGTTGAACTTCCCTCCTTGCACATATCTTTGCAAGGGAAAATATCGGATGAAGAATATAGAGTAGCCAGACTCACCCAGCTAGATCTTTTAGACGAGAAGCGACAAGAAGCCTATGATCATCTCACAGTTTATCA
Source organism: Cupressus sempervirens (assembly GCA_028749045.1). Taxonomy (NCBI): domain Eukaryota; kingdom Viridiplantae; phylum Streptophyta; class Pinopsida; order Cupressales; family Cupressaceae; genus Cupressus; species Cupressus sempervirens. The sequence goes on along the minus strand of CM053785.1, from coordinate 209,883,642 downwards.
AACTCATCTGAAAAGGAATTTCAACAAGAAGGTGCTTCCACAACACTTTCAGCCTAGTGACATGGTCCTCAAAGAAAACATGAAAGTCCAAGCAGATCGAGAAAAGAAAGGCAAGTTTGAACCTACCTGGCTTGGTCCCTATGTTGTCACTGCATCCTTTGGCTCTTGAGCCTATCAACTATCTACACCAGAAGGAGAACTCTTGAATGATCCTACTAACATCATTCATCTCAAGAAGTTCTATGTTTGAAGATCCTTGGTATACCTAGCTTTTGAAAAATACAAAAAAAAAATAGTAAAGAGAAATAAGCATCCAATGGTGAAAACTTGGCAATTCAAGTGCCCTGGATAGGTACCTTGGTGAAAACATATTAATTTAGGTACCTTGTGTACTAAGACTAATCCATTATCTATCACTATCCTATCCTGCATCCATTCACCCACCATCCTATAAAACACTTGCTTGTTCCCTTGGTGTTCCAACCAAATATCTAAAATCTAATGAAGCTTGCAAATACCTCCTGTATAGCTTATAAATCTTGTACCTCAACTTGTAAATCTTGTACCAAAGCTTGTATTATACCTTGTAAATCTTGTATCATCCCTTGTATCATAGCTTGTATATCCAAATCTTTTCCAAAGCTTGTATCATATTTCAGCTTGTAAATAATCTTGTATCCTAGCTTGTATCCTATCACATGCACATAAAGAACCCCATTTTCACTTAAGCTTTTCACAACCCATCTACCTATCTACCTATCAACTATTACAAACATCCCACCCTTCACAAAAATTTCCATCTCACAAAACCAAAACATGAACAACATTGTACATTTGTAACATATCTTGGTCTATTAGCTTGTACATCCTCTTTAACTTAGTACCATTGTATCTATCCAGCTTTCCTATCAGTTCCTCCTTGATCAACATCTTGCACACATCGCACAACCCTTGTTTAGCTATTCCAATGCATCCTTTAGCTAGATACCCTATCACCAAAGTGTTATCCTTCTTAGTTCAGCTTGCCAGACGCATCACTCATCCAGATCCATCAGCTTAGGTGCTCTCCGATAGATCCTTGTAGGATATAGCTTTCCTTATGTCTGATCTTGGTCTATTAGTACCTCATCCTACCCATCTCATTGGCAAATGGTTCTCTTTTGGATTTTTGCTTTCTTTTGATTTGGAATCTTCCCTTTTGGGTCTTGAAGTATCTTTTCCAAGCAATCTTTTTGTTCTCTCCTCAAAGTTGCCATGATCTTCCATATCATGGTATACTGTGAATGGGGCAATCTGAGCATAAGGTCTTGATCAGGTCTTTTGTTTGTTTTTCTTTTTTGCTTGTGGGTTACCCAGTGTCAGTTCCAAACTACTTCCTTTGGGATTCATGTGTGATGCTGGAGCAATCCTTGCGTGTTTGTTTTGAATAAATTCATCAGTCCTCTGGATAGTTGGTGAAAAGGACTTGATGTTCTTGGTAACCTCGAAAATTAACCAATAGTCCTATAGAAAAACTAGTGCTCAACTACATGGTGGTACTTCTCTTTGAAGTATCCCCCTGCTCAAAAGTTTCAATGGATTCCCTTCATCTCCATTATCCCCCATCCATAACCAGCATCTATCTCTCCTACCCCAGCTTATGCATCAATATCTCTTTGAATCAATATTCACTCTTAGCTTTAGGGATCCACAATCCTAGTCTTAGGGATCCACCAATCCAATCAATCCACCAAGCCTCATCTTTTTAAGATTCACAATCCTAATCCTAGGGATCTTTGAAACCCATCTTTCGCCAATCTGACTCTTTGAAATCCTGTTGCATCAGCTTTGTAAAACCCTCATCCCTCACCTTATCCTTGATTCCTTTTTATAGTGCTCCACTCCTTCATCCTCCATCTCCCTTGAAGTCTTAAGCTTGCTTTCTCTTGTGCCTTTGATTAGACCTTTATCATTCTCGCATAGTGAGAGTTTGAGCTAATTCAGCCCCTTCTCTTTGCCAATCTGAGTCTCCTTGCTTATCCCAGATTCTTTTGCTTTTCAAGAAGCCATCGAGCCTCATTTCTCTCTCTACCACCTTCTTGAGGGGGCATCATCTAAGTCTAGTCTCTTCTCTTCTTATCTGAGACTGGGGCAACCTTTTTGCCAAAACATCTTCCTCGTGTCATCTTCATTCAAACTTCTTTGAAATAGTGTTGCCTCAACACCATGTGAAAGAGGGGCAAAATGTAGACACCTAAATTTGATTACACCACTTTGGTAATCCTATTCAGCTATCTCTAAAGGCATCATTAATTAAATTCCTATTTAATTAATTCTTTGCCATCCCCTAGCTGATTAATCCTATTAAATCATCTATAGTCCTAATTGATAAATCAAATAACCGATTATTTATCAATTAAATCCTATTCTCCTATCTAATTCCAAATCCACATTTATTAAATAAACCTATTTAATAAATCTATTCCTCAAATCTAATAAACCCCTAACCTATTCCTAAATCATCTATTTAGCCTAATCCACCCCATCCACCCATACTAACTAAGCTTAGTTACTAACTCACCCACCCTCATTGAATGCCATCCACTTGCATATCTCTAACAAGCCTAATCTAATCCTAAACCATCTCTAATCTCCCCCCTAACCTTGTCACATTACCTAAACAAGCTTAAGACTTTCCTAAGCTAAGCAAAGTCAACAATCTCAACTCCCTCCAAAATATCCCAACCACCCAACAATGAATGCTCTTACAAGGCCATAAAGACTCTTACAAGCCCATTCATTGCTCTAACAAGCCATAATGAAGGGTTTTTATGAAGATATTATCCATTGAGCCTCCTTTTTTAACTCATCCATCCCCTTTCCTTCCATCCACTCACCCTGTGACATGTGTCACTCCCTGGTTGGTGCTAAACAAGCACAATCCATGTGCTCCCCTTTGAGTTCATCCTAGCCCTCCTTAAGCTTTCATCTCTCCTTGCATCTTAGCCCTCCATCCCTCAAGCCCTTAGCCTATAAATTGAATCCCCTCCCAAGCCATTTCATCACAACCTTTGAGCTAAAGTTATAATGCTAGTTTGAGAAACAAAGCCTTTAAACCATACCCTTATAATGCCAAATTGAGAGCTCACAAAGGTACCAATTTTCCATTACCCATCCATCTCCATTGAAGCTAGTTTTGAGAAGCCTTGAGCATACATATCAATCATTTACATAGACTCATCTACCAAGAAAAGATCTAATTTCTATTGGGAGAGTCCATTCATTTGGCTCACATTCCTAATTAGGGGTTCCTCTTTTGTCTATCTTATATGTTATATTAGTTTTGTTAGTTAATGCTTTATTCTCTTAACAGATTAGTATTACTTGCTAACATATTTCTCATTTACAACTTCTACTGGTAAACAAAGATTCCAGTAAGGGACTGAACAATTTGGAGACCAAGAAAATAGTGTAGTTGTCCAAGATTAGTCATCTCAAATTATTCCATCAATGCTCTTTGAACATCCTTAATCATAGAGGATGAGCTACCTATGAGAAGAAGATCATCAACATATAGCACAAGGATCAAAACCTCAGCCTCAAGACACTGAGTGTAGACTATAGGATTGGAATAGTAGTGTGTAAAGCCCGTAGAAATTAGAAAAGAGTCTATCTTCTCATACCAAGCCCGAGGGGCTTGTTTGAGACCATACAATGAGCGTCAGAGTCTGCAAACCAAGGTGGAATCCTGCACAAATCCCTAAGGCTAATCCATGTAAATCTCCTAAGTAAGATCACCATGCAAGAATGAACTCTTCACATCCATTTGAAAAATGGGCCATTCCTATGAAAGCTATAAGGGATAAGATAAGGCGAACAGAGTTCATCTTGGTGACAGGGGCAAATTTCTTAGTGTAATTAATACCCTCAACTTGTGAAAAACCCTTCGCAACAAGACATGCCTTGTACTTATCAATAGAACCATCAAAAAAAAACTTAGTATGATACAACCATTTTCATTGCACTACTTTTCTTCACTTAGGAAGAGAACAAAGATCCCAAGTATGATTCTTCATCAAAGAAGAATACTCCTCCTCCATTGCATTGTCCCACTCAGGATGTCTTGTCATTGCTACAAAATCTAAGGATAATCACAAATAGCATGATTGAGAAGATTAGAACTTGTAGTATGTGAACGGGTGTGATGGGAAGTGGTAGGGTCACTAGCTAGAGATCATGTAGCCTCAACTATAGCTCAAGCCCATTTAGGCATTTGGGGAGGATCCTATGGTGGAGGTAAATGGGGATCAACATGATCATCATCCTCATCATCTAGAAAAGAGATTGGAAAGGATGAGTGAGTGGTGGTAAGTGAAGTAGACTATGGAGGTAGGGTATCTACTACAGGAAGGTGCTCATCAAATTGGACATCCCGTCAAAATAGGACCTCTCTGGAATCAGGATCAAACTACTTGTAGAACTTAACATCCTTGTAGTAGCCAACAAAAATGAGATGTCAGCTCTTTTGCTCCATGGCTCCCCTTTGAGCATCTGGTATAAACACCCATGCTTCACTACCAAAAACTCAGATTGAAAATACATCATGCTTGACATGAGACCAAGCCTCCTTAGCAGTCATATGTCAAACTACCTTGTGAGGCATCCAATTCTAAATATAGTTGGCACAATTGATTTCCTTTTCCCAAAAACATGAATCCATGGACTTGGACTAAATTATATAATTATCAATCTCCCAATGGGTTCTATTCTTTCTCTTGGCCACACCATTCTTCTGAGGGGTGTAGGGTATTGAAAACTAATGGAGAATAACATGTTCAAGAAAAAATTCCTAAACACTTGGTTCACATACTCCCCCCATTATCTATGCATATCTGTTGAATAGAAAGACTAGACTACTTCTCAACAAATGGCTTAAAGACTCAAAATGAATCGAAGACATTAGACTTGTACTTCAAAAAGTACACCCATGTACATCTGGAGAAGTCATCAATGAAAGTAAGTACATATCTAGCACCAAAAAAAGGAGTGGGAAATGATACGAGGTGACTATGAATCAACTCTAGTGGTGCCAAAGAATGAGCGGCTCATCCATGTGGAAAAGGATCCTTATGTTGTTTGCCAAGTGCGCAACCCTGACAATCACCATCTGTGCAAGAAATATAAGGAAGCCCAAGAACAAGTGCCTATGTACGTATTTGCTAAAGATATCTATAATTGACATGGCCCAAATGCTCATGCAAAAGTCTACTTACTAAATTTTCATGTGCAACAAGATATGAACCTATATCATCATAAGACTCATATCCATCAAATCTATAGAGGCGAGATGTAGAGTCAACACTCCCAGTAGACACAATCATCTTAGAATTGTGTAAGTCTCGAATAACCACATCATGTGGTGAGAACTCAACTATCTTACCAGAGCCAGAGTGGCAAATCTGATAAATAGACAATATATTTGTCAATATATTAGGGACAAGAAGAACATCCTAAAGAGAGCCCCTAGTTCATGCAATAGAACCAAAACCCATGATGGAAAGATGTGACGAGTTTCCAACATAATTTTGTGAAGGAGGACAAGGGGCAAGTGAGGTGACCAACTGTTGAGTGTTTTTCATATGGTGAGAGGTACTAGAATCAAGAATCCAGGTAGGCCTAGAAGACATAGCTCATGTAGTAAGAGCATGACCTTTCCCTACAGGGGGGGATGCAGACTTAGGAGCTGAAATGTGAAGCTCCTACATGGCTTTCTCTAAAGCCTCTAAACATTTCCAACACCTAAAAATGAGATGTCCATCCTTTCCACAAAAACTACAGGTCTTAGTTTATTTCTTCTTAGTCTTGGAGGTAGACTTAATAGACATCAAAAAAGATTTATCCTTGGAAGGGTTAGCTAGAGGTTTCGAATCAATTTTTGATGTATCTTTCTTTGGTTTGGCTTTTTGTTTTGGTTTCCCTTGAGAAGTATGAGCAACCAATGCTTGGATGGAAGAGCTAAAAGCATCTACCCATTGGATCTTAGCCTATTCTCGTGTCAACAAATCACAAAATACCTCAAAAGAAGGCATCTGATATTTGTTACCCAAGGCATCCATAGTGGAGTAGAAAGTTGAAGAAAAGATCTAATATTGTCCTCGCAACTTTGAAAGTATCAAAAAAATACACTCATCATCTATTTTGTTTTTACCACATCCCTACAAGACTATACATAGAGATTTGAACTTCATCAAGATGTCTTCAATAGTGGGAAATTTGGCTAGTGTCAAAGAAGTCAACTCTACATCAAGTTGTAGTGCTTGAAACTCATTCACTATGCCAAACAACATGTGTAATTTGGTCCAAATAGCTAGTGGAGTGGTCAAACCATCCAAGTGAAACAATAGACTATCTAAGATGTTTAGTGCAATTAGTCCCATGGCTTCATCAATTTTGTTTTTGTGTTGGAGAACCTTAAGAGGGCACTACAGAATAGATTGGTTTACATCTAGACATGACCATAAGCCTCTTGACACGAGAAGCCTAGTCATCTGTATCTTACAAGTGTGATAGTTGTGCAGCATTAGCCAGATCACAGAAGGATCCGACATTGAGAGAAGAAGATGGAAGCAGAAGGACCTTATTTTGAAGTAAATTATAAAATAGAAAATTCTCCCCCATACAATGGATAAATATATCCCCCAAAACCAAAGTAAAAAACTATTGAAAAACAAAAAAACTGAGAAAAGAACCTAGATTTTGGATGTAGAGAAGAGGAAAAAAGAAGTCTCTACTTCAACACCAAAATTGGAAGCTCAAACGAACTCAGAATCAAACAAAACCAACACCATTATCTCTGTCTCTAAGTCATCTTTTCAATGCTTCTTTTGGATCACAAAAATGCATCCATATGCTCAAGTTATGGTAAAAAAACTAACTGCTACACCAAAAAAGAGGCTCTCTTGAAAATTACAGACACTGTCTTAAAATTGATGCCTGTACGACCGTCACAAGGCCATCATCGAAGAAAAAATATGGCTATCAGAAAGATGATATCAGCAATTAAAAAGATGATGTCAATAAATGGAATGATGATGTCAACTGTTAGAATGATGACATTAGCAAGAGGAACTATTGGGATGACATCAGTTGCCAGAAAAGTGACGTCAGAATAAAAAAAATTGTATGCCTATTTGAAAGTGACATGGTGTTGCAAAAAAGTGATGTAGGCATGATGTGTTTGGCTAGAGCTATGATAGAGGAGTTCCACCAATGGCTATGGCACCTGGGAGGGAAACCTCGACGGTGCCCCTGGCTTTGGCGGAGCAGAAGTGGCCCTCTGGTAGTGCACGGGCCATGGAGGAGCTAGGGCGACATGTTGGTAGCACTGCTGATTGAGCAACATATAGACTGAGTTGGGGTGGTGCCATAGTGGCACATGAACATTGTGGCGGTGGCCGCTCCTTTTTTTAATTTTTAATTTTTTTTGCTCTGTGCGTCTGTACGACCGTATGACTACAACTAGCAGGCTTAAAAAGTTTTCCCAGACACCTAGAAGCCAAAAATGACAAGTTTTATATGTATGTTGATTACAAATGACCTCTTGGATCCAATGGTGGCGTCCATTTGGGTCCAAAGTACCCTAAAAAATTTCACTTCTCCCTTTTGAAGAAAAAAAATCTGAAAAAGCTAGGGTTTTTGACTTCGAATCATGGCTTCAAGAATCTTAAAAAAAGGAAGTAGTAGGTCTGCTTTGATACCATGTAGATTTTTCCATCACAAAAAAAGCACATACTGATAGTGGAGAGGGATCTCATTAGGGATATAGTTGCTACACCAACACTTCCAACATTGATAATTGTCATTGAAATAATGTTCTTTTGATGAAAATTTTGTCTTTCCCTTCTACAATGACAAGTGGGAAGACACATTCAATAGTTGGGTGTTGTGGTTTACTTATATTTTAATAAACTTGATTGATTAAATTATTCTTTGGGTGTGCATTTACTAGTGCTCTGGGTGAGAAATCATACTTTTGTGTTGACACATTCCTGAATAACTAGCCTATTAACTAATAAGAAAGCTCTATGCGAATCACTGTTGAGTATTATGAGGAAGAAAATATTGTTGAAAAATATGATAAAGCAACTACAAGTAGAGATAAAGAACCAAAAATGTGATAACAATATATGGACAGTACAAATTCAACTAGAATGTGTGACATCCCAAATTAATTCATTTTACATTTTAGGCATATACTTGGGGTTTAAAAAATGTGGATCTTTAGATCAACACCTTTGAAATTTTTATATTTTATGATTGTGTGAAGTAGTTATTAAGTTAATGAAGATGTAAATTAATGTATTTGTCAGCATTAGATGTTGTTTTGTAAAACAATAAATATTAAATATTAAAAATTACAATAATACCAAGATACTTATTTCTGGATTAAATTGTGTATATGATTTTTGTATTAACATCTTGGATAACATTCCACGATCCATCAGTTAATCCTGATGATGGATTATGTAGTGATCTAAAACATTGATGCAAAAATCTTAAATATAATTTAATATAAAAATAAAAATCTAGATATCATTGATTGTGGAAATTCATTATAATAAAATATAACAATGATATACCTCACATAGAAATGGTCACTAGCCCATGTTTAAAATATTTTTTCATCATAAAAGTATGAATCACTCCAGAAGTGGCAGTTAGGATTTTTTTTGGATCTAAATCAAAATGCCATGCACCTTGGGACAAAGATTTGTGTGGTACTTGCTTCTGCATTCCTAAGGGAAGACTTAATTAAATGTCTAGGTTGTCCACATTGAAATCCTTTTTTAGGGTTTAAAGAAAATGAGAATTGAAGTAATGCCTCACCTCTCCAATAATGATTTGAAGATTTTTCCACATTTCACAAAAGAACTACACTTGTTATAGAAATTGGCTATAAACATGGGGAAGATAATAAGATTCACCTAGTTAGTGGGTAAGTGCACGAAGTTGTGGTGCCAAAAGGGGGGTATAAGTGGACACCTATTTTCTGAAATCAACAATTTCTGAACTTCGACAAGAGTTTGAAGATAGTTATGCTCAAAGTTTTAAGATATGACCAAAAATAAAGTAGCAGTCTTTTGAATCTAGTTTTTAAACTACTATTTTTTTTCAAAATGGTTTAGTTTTAGGCTCTCAAAAAGGGGGCCATAGAAAGAGGTACTATTTTTTTAGAAAAAACATAACATAGTGCAAAGTGTGGCCCTCCTAAAATTATAACTTTTATTTTGAAATTCTTTAATTTCTTTGGTCAATATTTACCTAACACTGTGTAGTTTATCCCAAAATTTTCGTGTAATTTTATAATGTGTATTTTTTTAATGAATTTTGTAAGTGAACACATCCCAAAAATGTGAAATATCTATGTGCTCACCCTAGAAATTATTGAAAACTAATCCAAAATAAAAAATTCTTTTTTTCAAAGTGTGTAGAATGGAGTCTAGTTTCTAAAAAGCTAATTTTGCAAAATTGGACGAATGAGCTAAAATCTATGCCCCAATTAGTACATGTTGGTTTTTTAGAGAAATTGGACATACAATAAAAAAAAATTATAGTTGAAAGGCTTTAAATAATATGAATTTGAAATAAATTATATGGTTATATAGCTAACATGGAGATCTAATACTATGTAACCTGATTTTATTGATTCTCAACCACAAAAAAACTTGAAGGAGAGCACAGAAGAAAAAATAATCATTTTTTGTATGCTTGCTGCAAAACATATCTTAGACTAGTTTAGAGCCTCCAAACATTTGGGTTGGCTCCCCAAGGAAAATCCAAGCCTTAGGCTTGGTGGTATCCAATGCTTTAGATAGTGTGTGCACACAATAGTGCATACACCCTATAGTGCATGTACGCTATTTTAAACATTTTTCAATTCAAGGCTTAAATAGTGCATACATGCTATAGTGCATGTACACTATTTAAACATTTTTTAAATTGAAGAGTTAAATAGCACATACGCACTATAGCGCACATAGTGCGTACACACTTTTTAACCCTTTAATTTTAATAGAGAGGATGTATAAGGAGAGAGTGAAGGAGAGAGGTAGAGGAGAGAGAGATAGATTAGAGGTTGGCGAGAGAGTAGGGGATATGATGTAGAGTGACAAAGAAGAATAGAAAGACATAAGGGAATGGGGAAAGAGCATAGAGAGAGAGAGAGAGTTCACATAAATTAAATAAATAATAAATAATTAAGGGAGGGAGGCAGGGAGGGTAAATAATAAATAATTAAGGGAGGGAGGGATGGGGGAGAGAGAGAGAGAGAGAGAGAGAGAGAGAGAGAGAGAGAGAGAGAGAGAGAGAGAGAGAGAGAGAGAGAGAAATGGAGAGAGGGGAATGGAGAGGGGAAGAAGGAGGGAGCAAGGGAGGAAGAAAAGGAGGCAAGAAGGGAGGGAGGGAGGGAGGGAGAGAGAGAGAGAGAGAGAGAGAGAGAGAGAGAAAGAGAGAGAGAGAGAGAGAGAGTAATGGCGGTTCAAAGAGTACATGGAATAGGATGCATAGAAAGAGAGAGGGACATAGAGTAGGGGGATGGGAGAGGGAGAGAGGGAGAGAGAGAGGATGGGGGGTAGAGAGGGAGGGAGGGAGAAATGGGGAGGTATGGAGGGAGAAATTGAGAGGGAAGGAGGGAGAGAGAGAGAGCGAGAATAGAGGATGGGATTTCAAAGTGTACATGGGTTAGGATTCATAGCAAGTGAGAGGGAAATAGAGTAAGGGATGGGGGAGAGAGAGAGAGAGAGATATAGAGAGAGATAGAGAGAGACAGAGGAATGGTGGTCCAAAGAGTACATGGAATAGGCTGCATATAAATAGAGAGAGGGACACAGAGTAGGGGATGGGAATGGGATAGGGAGAGAGATAGAATGATAGGGAGTAGAGGATGGGGGATCAAATGATACATGGGATACGATGCATTGAAAGAGAGGGAAGGACACATAGTAGGGGG